>JABCMJ010016145.1:11788-27113 GCA_014822125.1 Arbutus unedo
TGCGCAAGGTCTTAAAGGTGGAGAGATTGTGATGTCTCGTCCCACATCGAAAGTCTACATGGGTGATCCTGGGTATATAAGGAACGATGTAAAATACTACTAACAACTTGAGTTTAAACATTTTGGGTCATGTGATTGGACTCCAATAAGTTATTGGGTCAATAATTTACATGGAGCGTTACAAAAACGACCACCAAAACACAAACTGTTGATTGTTAGTAATACTTATTACTAGAAAATAAGCCAACACGAAACCCAAAGTGTTGAAATTTTGGAAGCGAAAAAATATAGAAAAACAACAAGAAATCATATGTAACCTCTGATGTCATGTTCATGGACGTAAATCCAGAAGAATAAGATAAAACTCTACGGTCAATGAAGCGCTTAATTTGAAAGTCAAGTAAAGAAATTAGGGGTCAAAAGAATGAGTAATTAACAAGCAAGAGGTGTGCCTCCCTCACATAACTATACTGTCTCAGAAATTAGATTAAAATTTTTTTTTTCAAATTCAAAAAAAAATGACAATTACTCATTTAGATTAATTAGATCACAAAGACAAATAAATTATGATTATTAATTTTGAATCCAAAGAAATTTTTTTTGGTCCAATTTCGAAGTTCGCAGACTTCAACGTATTTTATAGCTACTAGATGCTTCCCTTTCTCTAGCAGAAGAAACATGGAAGTTGCCTATCCTGACACACGGGAATACGGGTGCTTAATTGCAAAAATGATACACACACATCACTTTTACACATTATTTTTACACATTACTTAAAATTACGTCGTTTTGTGTTGAGAAAAAACCATATTTGTTTTTGACCCATATCGCTCGAAATATATTTGGATCTTCCTCAATACAAAACGACGTAGTTTTAAGTGATGTGCAAAAATAATGTGTAAAAATGATGTGTGTGTAGCACTATTGGCCTAATTGAAAGGATGCTTCCAAGAGACAAGTAGTGACAGTCAATTTAAATGTTCTTTAAAAAAATCCTTATTTTATGTGTGTATTTAAATTTATCTTGATTAGGTATATTATAAAACTACTAGATGCTTCCTTCTCTCTAACAGCAGATACATGGAAGTTACTTCTCCTGATTAAAGACGGACTTAATATTTATAAGAACTGAGTTTAAGTATTTATATTTATATTATGTATAATTTTGAGGGTAATAAATATCATTTATGAGATAAGACGTTATATTATGTGAGAGAATTTTATTAATATATATATAGGAAAAAATTTAATGGATTAATAATTTTTTAGATTAACATCTAAACTCTTCATTTCTTATTAAATTTTAATGATCCAAACCGTTCATTGTATTTAAAACATGTTTTTAAGGGTACCTGCGAGAAATCAGCTCAAAATATTATTGAAAAATGGTTGATCCAAGTAGTGGTTCAAAATGCTAACAGGAATTGTTTTATAAACCACTGCTTGCATTAAGCCATTTCTGATAATATTTTGATCTGATTTCTTACAAGTACCCTTAAAAATATGTTTTAAACATATTGAACGATTTTGATCGTTAAAATTTAATCAGAAATAAAAAGTTTAAATATTAATATAATATTAATCTAAAAAATTATTGATGCCTAGAGCCTTTCTCATATAAGATATATATATATATCCTATAGGAAATTTTCAGCTCAACACTAGTACATATTTTGTCTCTATTCAAATTTTTAAGCACCTATAAAATGTCTACAGGTAAAGCCTATGTATTTTCTCATCTCTGTTGAGCAATAATTTTGGATTAGGTTTATAAAAATCAAAGAAATATAAACCTTGGGACCCATATTGGAGAAAGATAAAGTTTGATTGAGACATACAATGTGAAAGGAAGAATTTATGCACCGAACTTTTGATGGAATTATTGACTCCTTGGACTCTGACTATCTCAAAGACAAGCAATGGTAAGACTTGAGAACATCTCCTCTCTTGTGTTTATAACTTTACTTAAATTTAAACAGAATTTTATTCATTAAACCTTTGAAAGTACTAAAAAGTATTAAACCATTGAAATCGTTCACTCATTAAACCATTGAAACATTCTCCCTTCTATATTCAGTTTTTATTTATAAAAATATTATTATTAATTCTAAAAATACTATTAACCTACTCATATCATTCATATCTTTGTTTTCTAAAAAATACGTCTATACAACTAATCGTTTCTATTACAATCGTTGCTATTATTATATTTTTCTACTTTCTATGTCTCTATTCCTTTTAAAAGTTTGACCGATAACAATCAAGAAAATAAATTTAAAAGTATAAATGACAACGGAGCAGATTTGGACGATTATAAGGATAATCATACATTATCCGCGAATATTATACCCTACTAGAAATCACCCCAATAACCAAACGGGAGAGAAAAAATACTCCATAACCAAACTATTTGGTTCGGAGAATACCCGAACTGAACTAAAACGTAATCAAAATTTAGAAAAAACTGATAAATGGCAAAATATGTATAAAAAATAACATCCCATTAGATGAATGATCGTTGATCAAAATTGGAGAGTGGAGAATTAGGTCTTCCAACTTCTAAGTCTCAATTTCTCAAACCCCATTGCGTCGCTTATAAGGTTTAGGATTACGGCTTATAAGTCAACTTCTAAGGTTTATATATATATATATATATATATATATATAAAACGATGTCGTTTTAATTTCAATTGAGTTTGGAGAACAATTGAGCTCGGAGACCGGTTCGATTATTAGTCTAAATCATAATCTGACCAAACCCAAACGGGAATTCATCAATTCCTACTATATCCATACTTAAAGAGAAAAAACGATTACGGTTCAGGAAAAATTAAGCGGTTCGATTCGAGTAACCATCAATTCGGTCAAAATTGCCGTCCGTACTAGGTAAAAAGAGTTTGAGAAATAAGTCAAGTTTATTTTATAGGTGGAGTGCACTAAAGCCGGCTTAGTCTCACGGGGCGAATTGTGACTAAATTTGGTTGCCCAATTCGGTGTTGGGCTGGGCGGACCAAAAAAGATCAGGCTGGCCCAGAGAAACCTCGGGGTCGTTTGGGCCTACAACATAGGGATATTGGGCTTGATGGAGGCCATTGAACCCACCTGTGACCAGGGGGTGCAACCAAACTGGGCCAATGTAGCCGAACACAGTTATCCTTGACTTCTATGCTCTAACTATTCCGTTTCTGATTTTCGAATTTATTTTTTATTTTCGTCCCCACCCCGTCTTTAATTGAAAATTTATTTTTTTACCCTCCATTCACATCCCTATTCTCTATTTTTCCCCAAACAGGGACAAGGATCTCCAATTGGAGACCAGAGATCCAAACTTAAGAACAAAAGTCTAGTCCAAATTAATATTACGCTAAATATTATAAAAAACTGAAATGTGAGATTATATATTTAATAATAATAAAAAGAACAAGTATTAATTTTAGAATACAAGATAATACATATGTATATTTTTCTATAAAAAGAAATAAACGGGACATTAATCGGGATGAGAGCGGCGACATATAACCTCACCTCCCATCTGTTCTTTAAATTTTTTAAAAAATTTATACCGAATTAGATCTGATTTCGAGAAAAATTCTCGAAATCTCTCCAATCATTTGGAGCTGGAATCGAAGCGGGGTTCAATGAAATTGCAATCTCGTACACCTTCAATGAGGCGATAAATTTATCTTAAGGACACCTTGTGTTCACACGGTCCTCGATTTTAATTTCTGTCATTTTTCAGAATTCGCTTATATTTTCCCTATTCTTCAACATGTGCATATAATCTGATTTCACATGCCTGATAGCAATTTAATTTCTAAAATCGTTATATATACCAGTACTATTTTTCTACGTAATGCTGAGCAGGTCGCGACCACATTTCTGAAACGTTTGGATTGGTCACGGGCCAAACGAACCGGTGGCAGATTGACCCGTGGGTCACAGGGTTGAAGCGAAATGGCGTTCTGACCAAGGCCCATCGATCCATTTTAGGCCTCCGAATCAGCAAATTTGCCGTTTTAGGAAAGATTTGCTTTTCTTATATCTTTTTGTAGAAATTTTCGTTTTAGTCGCCGTTTGTTTTGGCAATCTTATATTTTTTCCTAGTATTTGATTTGCTAAATAAATTAGAATTTTTTGTTTTTTGTAATTTTTCTATTTTCTTTTATTTAGGCTAGATTAGTAAGCCTAAATCTTTATTATTTCGTTTTCTAATTAGTATAGGATTCTATTCCTCTATAAATTGCTTTGTAAGTCTAAAGGCTAAGTAGTTGATTATTGATTAATAAAAATTGAATGTTTACACTTATCCAATCATACGCTTCACTGTATCACTACAGTTAGATGACTGATTTTTCTACGTAATAAGTCATGCTAATTAATGTGACTAGAAGATAGAGACCATTGACAAAGTGCAGTGAGTTTTTTGTACGTTTTCAAAGGAATTGAAGCTTTTGTAGTTATGTGGGAAAGACTTTTCCATATGTATATATGCAATTGGGAGTTCCTCCGCCAAATCCGGTTGATTTGTGTGGCCATGCTTTCAATGCATTCATACTTAATGGCTAACCAGTACAAACTACTTCGAGTTCAAGTCAATCATATCATTCTACGAGGAAAATTCCGAATTCTAAATCTCACAACCCCATAAGCACGGCAAATATGTAGTCTGTAAATTCCTGAATTTTGTAATTAGAATTAGGTTTTAAATTGAGTTTTAATTAATTTAAATTTTTTTTTTATTTTGATTGGTTGGGTTTTAAATTGTTTAGGAAATCGAATTTGTTTTTGAGAAGATTTTAGGATTTGTTGGACCGATTTGGAAGCATCTTCAGAAGAATCAGAGGTCAAATTTGCACATCAGCAGTTTTGGTTAGGTCGCTTAAGCAACCTCCGCGATGAAAAAAATTTAATAGCCTCGCAATTGGCGCTCGAGCGAGCTACCGAATGTTAGGATTTTTATAGAAATTCAAATTGTGCTTCTAGGGTTTCAATAACCTCACCCAGGGTTATTCTAGAGAGAGAAAATCTATAAGGCTTCTGAAAGAATTGAGAAGCAATCTTGGAGTAGATCTAAGGAAGAGTTATTTGACAAATCTTAGGTTTCAAAGAGTCAAATCATGAAAGAACATCTATCAGCGAGCTGTTTGTGAAGAGTCGACAAAAACGTTTTGAATCAAAATAGAAGAGTTTATATTTGATTCTGTAAAACTCTCTGTATCTACGATTTGAGTATAGTATTAATTTTCTTTTTTTTCCGTAATTTTTTTTCCACTTTGGGATTTTCTACTTATATCTGTTTGTCATGCTTTATTGTGTTCTTTATTTGTTTATCGTGTATGATCACACGGATTAAGTCTAGACTTAACTAAAATAATTAATCAAACTAAACTCGGATAATGATAAATTGATCAACGCTTCATCTACTGCGATTTTTCACAAATATCCATAACAAAAAACAAAAGTGCTACACACACATCACTTTTACACATTATTTTTACACATCACTTAAACTACGTCGTTTTGTTTTGAGAAAAACCCAAATGCGTTTTGAACGATGTGGGTCAAAAATAAATATGATTTTTTCTTAATACGAAACGGCGTAGTTTTAAGTGATGTGTAAAAGTGATGTGCAAAAATGATGTGTTTGTAGCATTTTTGAACAAAAAATTACTAGTTGAAGGCATAATGTTACGATTCAAATGTATTTTTTTTTTCTTTTACGGTTATCTAATAGAATTCAAAACCTGCAAGAGTATTAGAAGGGATGTTGGGTTTCTTATAGTGCATAATTGAATTAGAGAAATACTACCAGAATGAATGGAAAAAGGAACGTTGGATTTCTACACTGCTAGATATTGAGGTTCTACGTAATGGCAAAAAAATGCATAGCATTTGTTCCGGATAGAGCCCACACTCAGCTAGAGTGAATGAATACACCCGTGCATAGTACAGGTACGATGCTTGTATATATTTGTATATATTTGTTTGTTTTTGTTTTGCATCGTTATGATCTATTCGTATCGTGATCGTATCCTTTATCCGTATCGATACTTTATAGGGCGAAGAAGAAAATTCTACGACTTAGCCTTGAAGGTTGGTGGTTGGTGGTTGGTGGTTGGTGGTTGATTACAACAAAAGAAACAAAAAATCATGGAAGGAGGGTATTCATGCCTTAGTCGTGGGTTATATATATACATGGAAGGAGAGATTCTAATTAAAACAGATGACGAAATAAGACAAGCTAAATTTTGATATGGAGCTGGTGAAAGACGTGCGTGGTTACATAACCCTTGTGGCAGTTTCAACAACCCTCAATCGTTGACCATGTTGAGCAAAATCACTTGATAATAAATCATAATATAAAGAATGATAGTAGACCTAAAGTCCGGTCAGGCCGCGGGAGTCCAGAGTGTAGCACCTAGGGTGGAGACTTGGAGGGAAAGCTCCCGAAATAGAAGTATTACGGTAATATGTATTATGCACATCAGCATTTTACACGTCAAATTTTTGTAATATATGTATAAAAATAAATGTACGTATCTCAAAAAATAGGCAAACGCGAGTGCATAAACTACTTGCCCTTTTTTTAATATAATACAAATCGAACCCAACGAGTGCAGCCTTATATTCGGTGGGTTTTTTTTTGGTATAGGGCCAGTTGCATTTATTAGTGTACCGTATTTGGGACCAAAAGAAGTGGCCAAGATATAAATTTCTAATCTACCTTTGAACTAAAGTCAAACCACTAAAAATAGAAGTGTAAAGACGTGCATGAAACCTGGTTTATTAGAATGGGTCTTGTCAATGGGTGGGGAATAATATTCATGTGATATTAAAATTAAAATATTAATATATATTTTATGAATATTAATACATTTACATATTATCTATTAGTTAGTGAACAGTTATGAACATTTCCCTAGTAGAAAAAAAGAACATGGCAAAGATTAAAAAATTTCTTTTACGCTAGCGGCCCGAGGTTTTTATACATTTCGTGTCATTACCCAATTCAAATGGGGCCTTCCTCATTCTAGGTTTTATTGAGATCGCTCTAATATGAAACTTATTCTATGTTAAAAAAGTGATCAAACTATTCATTTTGTCGCATATGCAATAAAATCATCCTAATTAAACATTGGTAGCTATATAATTGAGACACGTTTATCACAAAATCTTGTCTCAAATTCATAGTAATCATACAATCTTCTCAATGCAAAGGTGTTTCTTTTAAGTAATTGTCGATGTCATGATTTTTTAAACAAAAAATTTAAAAACACATCTCTTTGTGTATAGATCCAGACGTAGATGTGTCCGATATAGTTAGATACACATGGAACTACATTGTTTTAGAGAGTGTCACATACTCACATGCATCTAACAGTTCGAACAAAAATATGTTGAGATATGTGCACAAAAAATATGTTTCAGACACAAATGTATCGGGATCCAAAAATCTAGCGGCAGTTACCTTACCCCAGGATAAGTGTCCAATATTATTCACGGTAAATAAAATAGGAAGGAGAAACATACCCGTCGGCCGTGGTGGAGACTCCGGTGGAGCTCCGACAGTTTTGAGGCAGGTACCCGACACGTAAGGCGGGTTAGGGCAATAGCAAGTGGTTTTATTAGCAACAGGACTATACCCGCACCGTCCAGCGGACCCGGTGCATCCACTGCATATACTGCTATCCACCTTCCATTTAACCTCAAACCCTCCCTCTACAACTCTCTCCAATTCCGTTGAATTCAACGACCCGGCCAAATTGGTAACCGGAACCGTAACGCTAACGTCACACCCCAGACCGCCCTCGATTCCGGGCAGTACATACACACTTTTAAACCTAGGAACGTTACAAGTAGCAATCGGGGCAATACCCGGAATTAAGGTAATCGCAGCAGGGCAGCCGTAGAGAAAAGTAAGGTTCATGTAATTGGAAGAATACTCGAATACGGAATTATCCAGGGTGGTGTTAACTAAATCCCGGGGACAAGTCGCTTCCATTACATCTTCTCTGACGATAATCATTGTTTGGGCTGACGGATTGATATCCAGAACCCGAAACGTCATGTTGTTGATGTCAACGGTGGTGATACTGTTGTTCCCGCAATTGAGAACCAGACCCGGATAGCCGCAGTAATCGGGTTCTTGGACTCCTCGGAAGGGATAGTCCACTCCGGCGATTGGGCCACAATTGAAAGTAGTATCGCAGCCAGAGTACAAGAATTGATCTGGGTCTGGGTTAGCAAGAGAGTGTGGAAATTGAAGAAACAGAAACAGTTTTAGGATTGAAAGGAGAGAGAGGATGGGAAACCGTGAGAGGATTTGGGAATTCATTTGGTGGGACTGTTCTGGTGGAGAGGAGGTGTTTGGGGGGAGAGTTATGGGTGAGGAGTGGGTAGTTTGGTTGTTGGAGCAAATACAGAGGAAAATGTACAAAAAAAAGACTTGTTGGGGATGAAAAGTCAAGCTAAATTGATAGAAAGAGATCCTTGTGGTCTTGATGTTTACTTGGGTGGTCTTGTTATATAGTTTTGAGCTTTTTTTTTTCTTGTTAATTAACTATTATTAACTAGTCATATGTTCTTATTTTAAATATTCACCAAATGTATTGGCAAATACACGTTGTAACATAAATATGAATCACGTATCAAATAGTCAATGCTTGAACTTGTAGTAGGAAAATAATTTTTCCTTTACACAAAGAGTTACTTTAAGTGATAGGAAGGTGGAAGAAGTGTCCGACGGGTATAAGTTTTCAACTCTTGAATTTCTTGGGTTTTCACCCCAACAAAAACGGAAATATGGACAAAATTTGTGTTGAAATGTGCCCCATGCGAATTTAGGATTTAGGACCAGTGGGGTCAATTATTATATTACATATAATTTTTTTCATTGTACGAAAACGAATAAAAATAAATACAATCAAATATTCTCTCTGTCTCGGTTTGTTTGTCCACTTTTTAACTTTTACATGTCTCAAAATGTTTTTCCATTTTTAAAGTTGACTTGTGAAAGTTACCTTAATACCCCTCATTTATTTAAAAATTACACTTTGAAAAACGTGTACTCTCATTTAATGCTTAAAAAGTTAAGGGTATTTTTTGAAAGTTAAAACTTTGAAGAGTAATGATCATGTTTCTTTAATAAGTTAGAATTTCTAAAATGGACAAATAAATTAGAACAGAGGGAGTAATAAATAAAAGTGATATTTGTTCATAATATATAACCAAAAAATAATATCCAGTCATAATATATCGTTTCATTTACAATTCATCCCGACGATTTTTTATATTTTGAAATCGATGCATGATAATCTCATTGCCGTGAGGAGCTGTACTAAATTAGAACTTTGTTTCAACTTTTTCTGAATTTTGATTTGTCAGATGAAAAGTAACAATTAGTTTCTTCTTTTTTTTTCCTACTTGCCGTGTAAAACCAAACCAAAGAGAGGACAAGTCCAGGGCAAATTACTAAATTATCCAAAAATATATATAGACTACTTAGTGTATTTTCCAACTGACCCCACTTGCCCCAATGTAAATCCACCCCTACCCCAGTTTACGGTGCTACTATGTGATTTGAGGTTAAATCATTAGAATTGATTCTTGGATTTTGTAAAATTTAATTGTTTGTTTATCTACTTATATCGCCGTTATGTTTTGTTGTAAGCAAGAGGTGGTTAACAAACAAGTTAATAATGCGGACTTAATTATGGGTTTGTTCAAAAGATCACTTCTGGGCTCATTTAATTTATCAAGGCTAGACCAAAGCTATTATTATCATATCTAAGGAAATGGCACCTGCTTGTTCGGTGCTTCCTAACAGATTATGGACCACCTATTATTTAGATTGTTGACGTTTGGTATGTGAAAACGATGAGTTTGAGAAGAAAGATGTTGTATGTGGCTGAAACTCAAGTTGAATTTCTCTTGATTGGTCTGAATTGTATTCCCTGCTTGGATTTCAAAAATGGAGCACTCAATTAGTGCCGACTAGTCATAAATAATAAGGAAAAATCTAATGCTTAACTTAGTTCCGAAAAAATAATTAAACCAAATGGAACCCTTTTCCCTCGCGTTATTAATAGAGTGGTTTGCAACATATACCATGATGTCGAGAATGTCGCGCCATGTGCCATCCAATCGGTATGGCATCCGCTACATGCCCCACGTCTAAGCATAATTGTCTCCACTATGCCACGTCTGGCAACAACCCCCCCCTCCCCCCCCAAATTTAACTGATAAGTCCCACTCGAGTCCTCGACCCAAGCCGAGCAGTGGGGTTGTCGATTAGACGTCCTTGGATATGTTTTCACAAATGCCTCCCATATGTACTGATTGCAATGTCCGGCTTGGTTCATAACTAGGATCCCACAGTTGCTGACAAAACCAACAGGCTCGGTACATACGATAGTCATGCAACCAAATGGGCCTATGGCACACTGTGAAAACCCATCAAGCCCAAGGTCCGGCAAGGATTGGTGAGCTGGACCAGGGGAAATGAGAGAGGACCGAGCCCCACTTGATCACTCAGTTCAGCCTGTTACGGAGGTAGACTAAGCCTATTACTTAAGATTGCAAGCCCAAGCCTAGTGAGTCTGACCTACTTCACTATCATTTGTTATTATTTTTAAATTTCTTAAAGAGGATGTCCCGTCTAATTTACGCGTATCTAGATTAATTTCGAAATACTAAAATTGAGGATTCAACAAACTCGTCATGGCAGCCAAGAGGTTTTTTCTGCTCCTTGTGAGAGTTGAACCAGCGAGCTCAGAAATACAAGTTCCATATTTACTGTCATGCTTTTGCTCAATTAGCCTTTTTCAAACTTGTACCCTTTTTTCAAATGCTATTTTGGAAGAATGAGGATGTGGTGTGGTTTTAGAAGCCTGTCCTTCTTTCCGGTGCTTGTAATTTGGATTTGGGGGAGTTATAGTGTACTTTTCTATAGTGCACGAGTAGTACGGGTAAAATAACGTAATTTTGCCCTCTTTATCTTCGAAACTATATTGTTTTGATTCCATGCGTTTTGATAACAATTCGCGTGATAAGTTAAAACTATGTAGTTTCTAGGGCAAAGCGGATAAAATTACGTCGTTTTGTCCGCACTACATGTACACTATAAGAAAATGCACTACAGCCTCCCTGAATCTTTGTAATTTGGTCTTGGATATATATTCTCCATTCATCTTGAAACATTTCTGAAAGATATTTCAAATGTGAACATCAAACATTTTGGCTCATTCACATGGCAGTTTAAAGGGTGAATTTTCTTTCCTATGGTCCAAAAGATCATTTGAACGTGACCAAGCTTTAATCGTTACGTAGTAAATACGAACTCATTGGTCGTGAGTCACTCGGATGGAAGTTGAATATTATTTCTTCTTTATTGATTTTCAATGATATTTCTCATCTAACCCATCAAACATGCTAAACAAATAGGTAAAAGGTAGGATGTTGGGGTCAATATGACATTTGGTGGGTCATTTGAGTTGAAATCAACATTTTGTACTCATTACTTTAAAGTTAATTTATTAAACAAAAAAAATTAGGT
Source organism: Arbutus unedo (assembly GCA_014822125.1). Classification (NCBI taxonomy): domain Eukaryota; kingdom Viridiplantae; phylum Streptophyta; class Magnoliopsida; order Ericales; family Ericaceae; genus Arbutus; species Arbutus unedo. Next base: position 23,343 of record JABCMJ010016145.1, read on the forward strand.
TAGGATCTATTTTTTTTAAAATTTGGGTGACAAAAATAAACTAAATGTAGATATTCTCATTGCATAATTTCATTTAGTGGGGAATGGGAGAGCTTGTGTATTGCGCATATCGTTTTGACGCGCAAAATACTGACCAAACTAAAATAACGTCGTTTTGATACCAATCTATTCTGTTGTGCGTAATGCATAACAAAAACTCCAAGTCCATTTAGTGGATACCTATTGATTTCATCCATTATGAAGCAAACAATATTGTATAATCAGAAGGGGGAAAAAATCCTGGGACTAGCATGCCAATTTGGCCTAAAGTTATTTTTTTTATTCAATTTTGTTTGTATTTGTTAAGTTTGGTTCTAATTCTTGTAAATTATTAGTTCATCTTATCGAAATGCAACTAAAAAATAAAAAATAATGTCTAAAATTTTTAAAAATTCACTAAAGACGAAAATAATTTAAAATAACATATTTGTTGTAAATTACTTTTATTTTTTTAAACTTTTTTCAAATTTATTCCATATTTTTTTACTTTTTTGAAATATCTTACCAAGATGAATAAATAATCTGCATAAAAATGGCGACACATAGAAATTACAAAAAATAATAATAATAATAAGGGTAGAAAATAATTCAAAAGAAAACTTAGGTCAAAATCAGATAGACGAACACGAGGATAATCAATCACTTTTATGAATAATTATTTAACATTAAAATACCTAACAAGCAGGTAAGAGCGTAGATACAAGTTTTAAACAAAAAGAGCAGAGGATACAAGTTTCATGTGATTCCTCAAAAACTACACAACAAACAAAGCATTGAACCCACAAGAAAAGCGACTAGAGGTTGTTGTCCATTACACACAACAAGACATATTGCGCATTAAAATAATATTATTTTAGCGTGAAAAATACTGCCCAGATAATTAAATGCTGACCGAATAATTTTTTATCAATTTTTAGAGTGTCAAAACGACATCGTTTTAACGCGCAACAGCCTCCCATTGCCAAAAAAAAAAAAAGAGGTAGTAAAGTCAAGAAGGAGCAAGATCATTCACAATCTCATGAAGCTTTCTATCCAATACTTCCGAACAGATCTGCCCCATGATGTGGTAAAAGGACATGAGATCAGATATCTGTTCCACAGACATTTTGTCTATCACTTTTCTTGCTAAACTTGCTCTCTCCTCATTTAACTTCAATCTGTTCATACAACTAGATGCATTCCTCACTGTTGCACCCATCTGTTTCAGCCTCTTCTCTTGTTGCAAACTCAATGCTGTGTTTGACTGCAAATAAAGGAAAATTCTGATTAACCATATGTTAAAAAGATTTTTATATAGATCGACTTGATCTGATTAACTCGTTACACAAACAAAACGCTGCCTGAGAAATTTGTATATAGAATGACACGATTTTTTGTGACTTTTTGCATTTCAAATGAGAGCAAGTCACATGTTCCAATGAACTCGGTTGTATAAAGATGTCGTTCAACTTATCTATCTTATATGAACAAAATGCTACAACAAAACTTGTATATAGAATGACACAGCCTTTTGTGACTTTGCAATTTAAATGAGAATAAGTTATATCATTCCGATGAACTCTGTTGGATAAAGATCCCGCTCAACTTATCTATATCATATGAACAAAATGCTACTACAAAATTTGTATACAAAATGACACAAATTCTTGTGACTTTTTGCATTTCAAATTAGAACAAGTCACTTCTTCCAATGAACTCAGTTGTATAAAGATCACATTCCAACTTATCTATATTATATGAACAAAAATGCTACTAGAAAATTTGTATATAATATGACACTTCTTTTGACTTTTTTATTTCAGAACAGAGGAAGCCACAATATTCCGATGAACTCAGTTGTATAAGGATCTCATTCAACTTTTATACATATATATATATATATATATATATATGAGATGGTTCTATAGACTAACATTTTTTTAAACCAATATTAGACCAACATCCAAACTCTTCATTTCCAATTAAATTTTAATGATCCGAACCATTTAATGTGTTTAAAACATGTTTTTAAGAGTACCCGCGAGAAATCAGCTCAAAATATTACCGAAAAGGGCTTGATCCAAACAGTGGTTCAAAATGCTAATAGGAACTGTTTTACAAGCCACTGTTTGAATCAAGTCCTTTCCTGTAATATTTTGAACTGATTTCTCGCGGGTACCCTTAAAAACATGTCTTAAACACATTGAACGGTTCGGATCGTTAAAATTTAATCAATAATGAAAAATTTAGACGTTGGTCTAATATTAGTTTAAAAAAGTATTGGTCTCTTTATCCTTTATAGATATATATAACTGTAACTCTACTTTTCTACTTTTTATATTATGGGATTTACATTTTTAATGCGTAACTAAATATCTCCACCAGTTTTACACTTCAGCGCCCACAATAATAAATGTCTATTTTTTCATTAACTTTTTTATTTAACAAAGTGGAGCCTACATTATTCATCTACTACTCAATTATAACATTTAAGGTACTTTTTAATGTGTGTAAGTGAAGCTCACAATATTAAACAACTAATCAATAAATCTTTTTTTTTTTCATTTTAATGCCAAACCAATCAAATATCTTCACGGGTTTTACACTTCAGGGCCCGCAATATTGAATGTCTATTTTTTCATTTTAACTTTTTGATTTAACAAAGTGGAGCCTACATTATTCATTTACTACTCAATTATAACATGTAACAATATTGTACAACTAATCAATAAATCTTTTCATGCATATTACAGATTTAGGGAGCTGTAATGCAGTTTTTTATAATGCAAACAAAATGACATAATTTTATCGATTTTGTTCTTGAAACTATATCGTTTTAACTTATCACGCGAGTTGTTACCAAAATGCATTAAGTCAAAAATAATGTAGTTTCAAGAGCAAAGGTAAAAAACTATGTCATTTTACTCGCTCTACACGCACACTACTGCCCAAATACAAAAACTAGTTAGAAAAGGTCTAAACCTTTTAAAACCCGAGTCGTCCATTTTTAGTTTATCCTAAATATGAAAATGAAATTACCAACACAGATTAATGTGGAATACTATTTTCAAAGAAATTGAATCACAAACCATAAGATTCAAAGGCCAAATATGTGAGAATATATATAAATAAGAAAACAATATCAAACAAGTTTGTCATACCTCAAGGAATTCTGCCCCAGCTTGGAGCTCAGATTTCTCAGATGGATCTATTACTTCATTGCCACCAGCATATATATTCCTCGCAACAGAGAAACTTCGGACAATTACTTCTCTCTTCTTCTCCAATTCTTGATCAAGCTTTAAAGATTGTGGCACACTGGTTGAGCTATTAAGCCTCTTCTGATAAGCAACCACTGCCTTCACAAATTCCTACACATTTCCATGCCGAATCAAATAAATAAACAATTTCACATAATGTCGCACCCCAAGTATATTTTTTTTTAAAAATAAATAAATAAATAAAGTGAACAAGTTGTGAACAAGTTGTTATTTTCACTATTTTTAAAAAAAAATGTCATTTAACTTGTTCATATATTTGGGTCATTTTTCCATTCACATTAGTTATATGTATATTTTTTTCATTGTTTACCTAAATTGAATATACCTATTTGAATATAAGCTATACATTTTTGGGCCACTAATTTCTAGTTCAATTTGGGCCTATTCTTTTCAACTTTTAAGTAAGCCATTTAAGCCCTATAAATATAGAGACTTAGGTTTTACTAGAGGGGAGTTAGGTTTGGAGAGAAAT
>JABCMJ010016147.1:233-29855 GCA_014822125.1 Arbutus unedo
CAAACTTACACTTTCTCTAACTTACTTCTCAAAGGAGAACATATCATGTGCTTGAAGCAATTTTCAGGAGAAAATGAAGAACACTCAAGAATGCTGAAAAACTAGAGAGAGAAACTCTCTAAATATCTGAGTATATTAGTCTCTACAGCACAACACACTCTAATAAGAAAAATATGAGATCCACTTATCTCTCCCACACACATGCCTAGAGAGGACACAAACATGCTGAAAATACCTCCCCTACATCCTTTGGCAAAGCAAAAATCGAGAAAAAACACCCAAAAAGGGATCCTGAGGCAGCTGCCAAAAATCAGTATTTAATGCGCGTCAAGCACTCTCTACCGATAGAGAAGTGTCCTCTTTAAAAGTAGAACCTTCCTCTACCGATAGGACTCACTCTCTACCGGTAGAGAAACCTTCTGATTTCTTGAAATTCATTCCTCTACCGATAAGACTGATCCTCTACCGATAGAGAAGTCTTCTGATTTTTTGGACTTCATTCCTCTACCGATAGGAATGATCCTCTACTGATAGAGACTTGTGGCTTGATTTGTCTACCGATAGAGACTGATCCTCTACCGATAGAACCTGCTTGAATGGCCGTATTTTCTTCTTCTCTACCGATAGAGACTGGTCCTCTACCGATAGAGATGCCTTCTGACTTCTTTTGCCTGGCTTCTTCAAATTTCCCTTTCAGCTTCTCTTCTCTCACTCTCCGGGCCTTCTCTTGGATCTTTAACGATGTCGTACTTGGTCCCGGGCCTTTTGCTTCGTGCTTGAGCCTTCCGACATGTATTTAGCGCTTGAAAACCTGTAAGGAAGCAATGACATCTACGCATGCAATATTAAATAAAATGATGATTTTCCTTACGCCTAGATGTTAAAGTGGATGTATTGAGCTATATCGGTCTCTCATTTAGTGCCCTCAACAGTAATTCTTCTTGTATGGTTAATTCGTTATTCTGCATAAACAAATTTAACAGTCCCTTGGTTCATTTGTACTTTATTTTGGCTCGGTATTCTGTCTGTCCTTCGTTTGTGTGGACATAGACAGAAAATCATTTGTTCGGGCTTTGTTGTATCTTCAAGACATATTCGCTGTAGCCGGGTGCACACCAACTGGTGGGGCAAATACTATTTTTCGAAAAATGACATTTGTAACGCGTCTCAAAGAAAGTTCGTCATATTGTTCATTTTACGAAGGTTCAAGATTTTGTACCAACAATCGAAAAATAGTATTCAGCAAATGGTGTCAAAGTCTCAACAACAATTGACACATGATTTCGTGAAGTTGGACAAGTTTGATGGCGGGAACTTTCGGCATTGGCAAAAGAAGATGCATTTCATGCTCACGACTTTGAATGTCATATATGTTCTCACCGCCCCCTATCCAAGAGAAAAAAAAGATGAAACACTTGAGGAAACTCAGGTGAGGACGGAATTCGAGAATGATGACTACATTTGCGAGGGGCATATTCTCAATGCACTATCGGACTCACTGTTCGATGTGTATTCCAATACAGAGACTATGAAGGAAATGTGGAAATCATTGGAGGGCTGTTATCTGATAGAAGATGCGACAAGCAAAAAGTTTCTGGTTAGTTAATTTATAAGTTTCAAAATGATAGATAACAAATTTGTGATTGATCAACGGCATGAAATTCAGCATATCTTCAATTAGTTTAAAATTAAAAGTATGAATATGGATGAATCAATCATAGTATTATCTATCATCGATAAACTCTCTCCTTCCTAGAAAGACTATAAGAAAAGTCTAACACAAAAATGAGGATCTTACACTGAAAAAACTGGCTATCCACCTTTGTGTGGAGGAAGAGTGTGTCAAGAGAAAGAAGAACTTGGGGCTAATACTTCCAAGATTCATATGGTGGAGGCAGAAAAAGGTTCCAAAAAGGGTAAAAGGAAAAAGTGGAATGTTGGTGTCGCGGTAAGTCAGGGCACTTCAAAAATGATTGTATGTTCAACATGAAGAAGAATACAAAGGCATTTGGGTCAAAAGGTAATTTTTTGGCTATATTATCTGAGATTAACATTCTTGAGGATGCTAAAAACTGGTGGATCGAATCAGGTGCTACAAAGCATGTGTGCAATGATAAAAGGTTCTTCACGGACTGTGAAGTGGTTGATGATGGGGTTGTTTTCTATGTGGGGAATTCATCTACTGTTGTTATGAAAGACAAAGGAAAAGTGGACTTGGAGTTCACTTCTGGAAAGATTCTAACTCTAACAAACGTTTACTCTATACCAGAAGTTAAGAAACATCATGTATCTCGAGGCCTGCTTAACAAGCATGGTTTCAAGTTAGTGTTTGAGCTAGATAAATTTGTTTTGCCCAAGAGTGGTACTTTTGTTGGGAAAGGTTATTTTGTTGAGAGCATGTTCAAACTTAAAATTCAAGGAAGCACATCTTTATTAGAACTAGTTCATAGTGATGTATGTGATATGCATAATACCATACTAGAGGAGATAAGAAATATTTTGCAACGTTGATAGATGATTATTCTAAGTATTGTTATGTGTATCTATTGCATTCAAAAGATGAGGTTCTTGAAAATTTTATTGCTTTCAAAACTGAAGTTGAAAATCAATGTGGAACAAAAATTATGCGTTTAAGGTTTGATAGAGGTGGTGTATATCACTTTACTGCTTACTATGAATTAGTAGGAATAATACATGAAAAGACTGCACCGTATACTCTACAACAAAATGGAGTGACCAAAAGGAGAAATCAAACTTTGACTGAGATGGTCAACACTATGCTTAGTAATTCAGGATTAGGTACTAGTTTGTTGGGAAAAGCCATACTTACCGCTGCTTATATTATGAATAGGGTACTTCTTAAAAAGTCTAGAATAACTCTATATGAGTTATGAAAAAAGAAGAAACCCAACCTGAGTTATTGTACAGCAATCGTTAGATTGCCAAAGCCTAAAAAAAAAAAAAAAGAAATTAGGTGAAAATTGAATTGAATGCATATTCATTGGTTATCCTTTACATAGTAAAACATATAGGTTTATGGTTTCTGAGCCATTTGATTCTGTTAGTGAGAAGGAGAAACGAATAAGGAGATAAAAGTGTGTAGAGAGAAGTTTTTAAGACCCTTACACATATTACTTTATTTAAATTGCGTTGGAGAGTTGCACATAAATAGAATAGACAATGTGGGACAAACACTTATAACACTCCCCCTCAAGCTGGAAAGTAGATATCACAAAGTCCCAGTTTGTTACATAAAAATTCTAAACAAGGTTTAAATAGTGATTTGGTAAAAATATCTACTATCTGAGCTCCTATGGACACAAAAAGTGTAGCCAACACACCACTGTCAATATTTTCTCGAACGATGTGCGAATCTACCTCAATATGCTTGTTCTCCCATGAAATATAGGGTTCGAGGCTATATGTATCACCTCCTGATTGTCACAATACATAGGAATAGGTAACTGCACCTGAAATGCCAGTTCCTCAAGATAGGTTCTTAGCCGAATAACCTCAAACGTAGTATGAGCCATATTGCGATACTCTGCTTTTGCATTAGACCTTGCAACAACAGTCTGCTTCTTACTTTTCCAGGTAGCTAAGTTGCCACCAACAGAAGTACAATAACCAATTGTCAAACGTCTATCAGATGGTGAACCTGCCCAATCTGCATCAGTGAATGCTTCAACATGAAAATGACCACTAGAATGATAAAATAAGCCACGTCCAGGATGAGCCTTAAGATACTTCACAATGCGAATGCAAGCTTCCCAATGTGAAAGACATGGAGCAAACATAAACTTACTCACCATACTAATAGCAAATGAGATATCAGGATGTGTATTGGTAAGATAATTCAACTTACCAACCAAGCGACAATACTGATCTAGACGCAAAAATACCTCCCCCTGATCAATGCAAAGTTTGACATGACGGTCCATTGGAGTCTCACACAGGTCTAGCTCCCAACAAACCTGTCTCCTTTAGAATATCCAATACATATTTCCTCTAAGACAAACGAATCACATCCTTGGATCTTGCTACCTCAATACCCAAGAAATAACATAGCCTACCCAAGTCTTTAGTGTGAAACTAACTATGTAAGAATTGTTTCAACTCATCAATTCCTTTCTGATCATCTCCAGTGATAATAATGTCATCTACATTGACAATGAGCAATACTTTCCCCCGAGTTGACATAAGAGAGAGTACAGAGTGGTCTAACTAACTTTGGCGCATACCAAATCTCAAGGCAGCCTCACTGAATTTGCCAAACCCCTCTCTAGGAGATTGTTTGAGTCCATAAAATGCTTTGCGGAGACGAAATATCTTACGATGCTCCCCTTGAGCAACAAACCTAGGTGGTTGCTCCATGTAGACTTCCTCCGAGAGATCACCTTGGAGAAAGGCATTTTTTACGTCAAGCTGAAACAACGTCCAACCAAGATTAGTAGCAAGAGAAACAAGAAACCGCATAGAGCCAAGTTTGGCAACAAGAGAGAAGGTGTCAGAATAATCAACACCATAAGTCTGAGAGTAGCTTTTGGTAACTAGGCGAGCTTCGCAATGCTCAACAGTGCCATGAGGAAGATACTTGACAGGATAGACCCAATGACAACCAATAGATGTTTTTCCAACCAGAAGAGGAACCAACTCCCATGTGCCAGTATTATGAAGAGTAGACATTTCATCCTCCATAGCTGTTCGCCACTCAGACTGGAATAATGCCTTCTGAAAGTGTTAGGAACAAAAGTGGAGGAAACAGTAGTAGTAAAAGCATGTAAGGAGGGAGAGAGATCATCATAAGAGATAAATTGAGAAAGAGGATGAAGAGTGCACGAGATATTAGAGAAATGATATTCTACTAGTGGACGGCAATTCTCACAAGTCAGATATCGTTGAATAGGCAAATCTAGCGACGGGGGAAACACAGAGGTATGGGCAAAGAAGGGTCAGCAGACTGGGATGGTCCAGTAGGCTGCGTAGGCTGAAATGGTGGTGAAGGGTTGCTCGGTGCAAGAGTCGAAGGCAATGCCAGTGCTGATGCTTGAGAACGAAAAACATATACCTGCAAAGGTTTGTGTGGAGCAGTGCTAGTAGGAGCAGCCATAAAGTGTTGTGGAATAGTACCAGTAGGAATAACCATAGGTAACACAGATTCAAGAGTAAGAAGATCCAGGGGTGGAGTAATATGGTGAGGACTCATTGAGCGTGACATCGACGCAGACAAAATGATGGCGTAAAGTAGGAGATCAAGGATCAAGTTTCCTCACATTACGATCAAGAACATGAACGTAATAGGTGCACCCAAATACTCGAGGAGATAATGGGTGGAGAGGCCATCTAGGGAACAAACCTTATGGGGAATCTGACAACCTAAACTATAGAGGGCATACGGTTGATCAAGTAACATGCAATGAGAACAGCGTCACTCCAATATGACTTAGAAACCTGCATTTGAAATAATAGGGCATGCATAACCTCAGACAAGTGCCGAATCTTGCGCTCGACAACTCCATTTTGTTGTAGAGTCCAAGAGCACGACGATTGGTGAATAATTCCATGATCATAAAAAATTGAGAAAGTATACCATGAAAGTATTCTCGAGCATTATTGGAGCGAAATATTTTAATTCAGGTATCAAACTAATTTTGGACCGCCATTAAAAAGGTTTTAAAAACATATTTCAACTCAGATTACTCTTTCATTAAATAAAGATATGTGATACAAGAAAAACCATCCACAAAAATAACGTAGTACTAAAACCCAGAAACACTAGGCACATGAATATGTCCCAAAATGTCTGAATGCACTAACTAAAAAGGACATGATGCACGATGCTCAACTGTAGGTAAAAAAGTGAGTCAATGGTGTTTATTAAACTCACATACTTGACATACCAACATATTAATAGAATCACATGAGGGCACATGATGCTTCAAACTTTGAAGAAAGGGATGACCAAAGTGATAGTGTTGTTGATACGGAGACTCTGATGTCTGAAGGGCTACAGGCTGAGGAATAGTCAGGTAATAGAGTCTACCTCGCTTAATGCCCCCACCAATCTTTCTTCCTGCCTTGAGATCCTTAAAAACACAGCCATGATAAAGAAATGTGACGGAATAATTTAAAGATTTGGTAAGACGGCTTACGGACATAAGATTAAACGGGAAAAGAGAAACATGTAATACAAATGTCAAAGTAAGAGAAGAAGTGATAGGAATTGAACAGGTGGTTGATCACAGGTGTACCGTCATATGATGTGTAGCTTCTAAGTCAATAACCTAAGGAGAGGAAGGGGAGGAGGCAACACAAGCGACAAATGGACCGATCTGAGCGAGCGTAGCAGTAGAAGATCTAGTGACATCCCAAAATGACAATATGCACTGGTACCTCAACTGAAAGAACCACACTATCGACTGAAGGTTGAGAAATCTGTCTAGTATCCTCAGAGATAGCGTCCTATTGAGCCTACAGAAACCATGTAGCTTGTAACATGTATCCACCCAGTGGTTGGTGCCCCCACAGTAACTACATAAGCGAGCGCCACGACCACGTCCACGTCCACGGCCTCCCTCGATCGTGCAGCCATGGCCTCTGCCATGACCACAACCACCAATAGTATCGGTATGGCCACTTAAACCACGACACGACCATGCATCCTAGAAGGGCGGCCACGAGTGCTAAAACCAGAATCACGGCCACAGCCATGGCCACGGCTAACAGAGAAGACAGAGCTATCACAGACAGTGGAAGTCAAAGCAAAGCCGCTAGTAGGCGGGGCAGAAAGAGATAATGACTGTCGGAGATGATTGAAGACCTCATTGAGAGGAGGTAAGTCACTAGCCCCCAAAATTTGATTGTCCACAAGGCCAAAGGTCGGTGAAGCACTAGATAAAAATTGAGTAACTATCATACGTTCACACTGTCGCCGTATGACCTAAATGTCAGCAGAGAGTGGCTCACAGATATCCAAGTCCTGACAAATGCATCGAAACTTAGCATAATAATCCTCAAAAAAATCATCACCCTGAGATATTGTAAAGAAAAATTGATGAAGGTTATACGTGTGACGAAGATGTGTCTACGCTGGAGTACAGTTCTTTTGCCTGCATCCACATCTCTTTAGCTATGTCACAAAACATCAATGTACTAGAAACTTGTTCCATCATACTACTCCATAGCTCAGAACGAATATGGACATCAACCGCTTTCTGGGCCCTATATGTGAGTGCATCAGTAGCAGGAGGCCCATCAGTCAAATAGTACTCCTTAGACTCTCCTATATAATACACCTCTACGGTTTTGGCCCAAAGAACATAATTCCCCCCATGTAAAGAGTTGGATGTAATAGAGCGCCTCTCGCGGGATTGAGAGCCAATAGTAGTAGAACCAGAAGCAGAACCAACAACCGTAGACATAGGGCCTAAATTAGAACTTGAGTTTTCCTCCGACATGTTAATAGGAGAAAATAATCCAACGCAATTGTTAAATAACCTCCAGCGAGATCACTGTGCATAAGGCCCACGACCAAGAGTTAACATATCTGAACCAACACAAGGCACCAACATACCAACATATGGATGCGGTAGAACCAAAGGAGACAAGAGCGATTGCAGGGGCGATAAACAAGCGCGGAGATGGTGACAGAAGAGGTGAAGGGCTGGTGGCAGCATCAGTAGTTGGATGGGCAGCTGCAGATCTGGCAGCTACAGTAGAAAATAACAACAGCGAGTGGCAACAGTAAGGGGGGTGGGGGTGGGGGTGGTGGTGGCACAACAGTGGGCGGTGGCCGCTGGAGAGGCCAGTGGTGGTTGGTAAGTGGTGACGGCTATTCGCTAAAGGTTGGCGGCTAATTGGGGTTAAAGTTTGATTATAGTTTTGATTAGGATTTGATCAGTGGAAAGAGTTTGTGGGTTGTGGCTAGGGTTAGGAATAATGAAGGTGGCAGCTAGGGTGAGAAGTGGTGGTGGGGCGGCAAGGGTAGGGTTTGATCTAACCCGGCTCTGATACAATGTTAGTGAAAAGGAGAAAAGAAGAAGGAGATAAAAGTGTGTAGGGAAAAGCTTTTTAGACCCTCGCACATATTACTTTATTTATATTGTGTTGGAGAGTTGCACATACATAGAATAGACAATGTGGGACAAACACTTCTAACAGCTTCAATTGGGGTCAACACCATTATTGAATCACGTGATGCAGTGTTTTATGAGAATAGGTTTGGTCCTATTCCGAAGGTAGTAAATAAAGAGGATGAACCAATCCATTTGGAGTCTAATACAAAGGTTGAACCTTCGGAACAGGTCAAACATAGAAGAAGTAAAAGGGCTTGAATTGCTAAGTCCTTTAGACATGACTTTTTAATTTATCTAGTCGAAGGAAATAGAGAAATTACATGTAATCATACCATGATTACACTTCACGTAGAGTCAGATCTTTTGACCTACGGGACGCTATGAAATCACAAGACTATGCTTTCTGGCGAGACGCAATCCAGAATGAAATGGATTCTATTATGGGTAATAATACCTGGTTTCTTGCTGATTTACCTCCGAGTTCCAATGCCATTCACTGCAAATGGATTTACAAGAAGGCAATGAAAGTTGATGATACAATAGACAAGTTTAAGGCACAGTTGGCTGCCAAGGGTTTTTTCCAAAAGGATGGTATCAATTACTTCAATGCATATGCACCGGTGGCAAGGATCTCAATTAGAGTTCTGATTGCCTTAGCCTCAATTTATAAACTTCAAATTCACCAAGTGGATGTGAAAATTGCATTTTTAAATAGTCAATTAGATGAAGAGATTTATATGAGGCAACCGAAAAGATTTGTTATGCAAAGTCAAGAACACAAAGTATACAAACTTGTTAAGTCTCTTTACGGACTTAAACAAGCACCAAAACAATGGCATGAAAAAATTTGATAAAGTAATTGTATCGAACAGGTTTAGGATACACCAATCAGATAAGTGTGTATATAGTAAATTTACCGGTAATAAAGGAGTAATTATATGTTTGTACAGAAATGATGTGCTTATTTTTTGGACTGATCTTGATAGCATGCAAAATACAAAAGATATTCATTCGTCTAATTTTAGTACGAAAGATATGGGTGTAACCAATATAATTCTGGGTATCAAGATTATGAGACAAGGAGAAAGTTTAGTCCTTCACCGGTCTCATTATATTGAGAAAATCCTAAAGAAGTTTGATCACTTCGACAGTACACCAATATCTACACTTGTTGACCCACATATTAAGTTGTATCCTAAGACCAAAAGAGCTATATGACAACTAGAATATTCTAGAGTAATTGGAAGCTTGATGTATGAGATGACGTGTACAAGAACAGATATTGCATATGCTGTGGTATCTAAAGAAAACTATAGACTACGGGATATCTATAGTGGGTATCCTTCGATTCTAGAAGGATATATTGATGCTAGTTGGATAGCTGAGAATGAAAATCACTTGTCAACAAGTGGTTGGGTCTTCACTCTTGGTGGAGGAGCAATTTCTTAGAGATCAAAGAAATAGATTGTCATTACAAACTCAACTATGGCTACTGAATTTGTAGCAATAGCATCAAAAAGCAAAGAGGCAAAGTGGCTGAGAAGTATATTGTGGGAAATACCCATGTGGCCAAAACCTATGCCACCGATATCTTTGCATATTGATAGTCAGTTGACGCTCTGATGGGCTTAGCCAGGTATATAATGGTAAGTTCAGGCATAAAGGACTTCGACATAGCTATGTTAGGAATTTGATAACCGATGGGGTGAGTACCATTGATTATGTAAAGTCAAATCAAAATTTGGCGGATCTTTTAGCAAAAGGTCTTGGAAGGGAATTGGTGTGGAGAACAACATAGGGGATGGGACTTCAGCCCACTGAGATATAATCACTCTTGGTGAACACTCAACTCAACGCTTGTTTTACTACAAGTCTTGGGTGCAATGAGCAAAGCACACCATAAAACATGATGACAAACACTTTCCGATTTAAGCCATCCTAAGGTAAAGTGATTGGTACCTGTAATGGAAAGGGGGAGATTTAGCTACTTAGTTCTTAATAGGTTTCTAACGGTGTTGTTAGGTCTCAAATCCTGTAGTTACAGGGGCATTCTTAAAAGCCTGCCTACATGAGTGTGAAGGTGGTGTTGCCTTCTATTGGTTCACGAGCAAGAACCATAGAGCGCTCATGAAATTAAAATACAAACACACGGCCAATCCATGTGTCGGAAAATTTGAATACCTAATTCAGGTAGAGATGCATGTGTGAGATGCATCTGGTTGGTCATTATAGGATCGGTAGTTAAAAACCAAGATTACTATGCTTTCCTACTAACTCTGGTGTGTTTTCACTAGGGTGAACGGTTAAATTCATAAGACACTTTCATTGATCCATGAATCTTTTCAAAGGAACCAAGACTTCTTCTTTATTTTGAAAATGGTGGGGGATTGTTGGAATTTATCAAAATAAAGGGGTTTTTGTAGTTGTGTGTTTTATCAAAATTTTCTTGTCCTTAAGAAGACCTCTTTTAGAGTGCAGAGTTTTGTCCCACATTGCTTAGGTGGGAAAAAGTCAAATAGTTTATATAAGGAAGCACACCTATTAACATTACTTTAATAGCTTAGTTTTAATGTGGCTTGACTTACTGGTGCTTCGCAACATAAGCTGGGAAAGCTAGTGTGATTGCACATCCATGCCCGCACCCGTGCCACACGTGTGCGTGTGTGAGCGTGGCAGTGGGATGTGTGGCTGTAATATGGCCCTTTGATGGTGCACTTTGCTCTTAACACATTGGTTCCTTGTAGGTGCCCTTCTTATTGTGACTTGGCAGTAAGGTGGCGCTGATGTGTCACGCGCGTAGCGTACGTGTGGCGGTTGTGTCACGACCCATCCCGTAAAGGTTAAAGCACGTGACCGATCATGAATGAAACTCGTAAGGCTTTCAAAAATAGACAAGTTTAGAGATTTTCTATCAACATATCTGATATCAGAGTGCGAAAATAAAATTTACTTCCAGAGTTCAGTGCATAAAATAAAGTGTAATAATATGACCCTTTTGGGCGTACAAACCATGACTATGGCCCAAAATCCTGACCGATCAACAAAATAAAATTACAACTAAGGTCATGCTACATCAAAATATGCTAAACCTAGGGATTACAAAAGAAACTTCAATTCCAATACAACTTTGCAGAATTTCAAGCATGAATCAGCATCTTTATTAAAACATATTGCATCAACAACTTCATTAGCACTAGGCTAGTGTGAATCTAGATATGACAAGTTTACTAACTTCTATATTAACATAACCTACACTCTTAAAATCAATTATAATCAAACGATAACATCCTGTGATATGTGAATTCAGCTTTTAGGCTCACGCTGTAACTATGCACAATTATCAAATGATAATATTATGTGACGTATGAATCCAGCTTATAGGCTTGCGCTGTAACCATGTATGATTACCAAATGATAATATTATGTGACGTATAAATTCAGCTTTTAGGCTTGCGCTGTAACCATGTATGGCAACATTGCATGATCTACGGCAAGACTAGTAAATTAGGGAACGACCCCAAATATATAGCCGGCGTGATATCACCCATTGAATTACCTGGTTAATAATCCCTACCCTTATTACTTCACCACATCGCTAGAATCTTCATCTGCCCCCTAGCGGACGGGGCACCGTATTAGATCTTATAACCATGCCACGATATTTTCACAATACCATAATTCTTTTTAAAGTCTTAATCAATCATGTTTAGTTTATCTATTCAATGCTTACTCACTTAATGACATGGATTATACATCAAAGTAACAAATCCTTAATTTTTATTGTAGAATGCAAGTAAGCAAGTCATATGTAAGACTCACCTGAAATTAGCTCGTACTTCATTTATATTAATTTGGCCCGATAATCTCCAATTCCCGGATCTATCATAATACATAAAAGTACTTATTGTCAACGATTTTTAGAAGTATATACTAACTTAGTGGCGAATCGAATAATTGTTCAGACTCCTCGATTCGTAAGGGCACAAAGTGTAATTCGGATTCTAGAGCAAAGTGGCCATTTTATCCAATTTTAACAAATGGGCCCGAGAGCATTCTTGAGATTCGGGTCAATTTTATTACTTAATCATTAGTCGCATTTATATATACTAGGGCTCAGATGACCCATGTTCGATTGACTCGGTCGCCAGTTACTTAAATCGTAAAAGGGCATTTTCGTAATTTTGCTATTGGCCGTCCAAAAATGTAACCGAGGCCGGACTCACATTATTTTCAGTCCTTATTCACATCCAAAGTCTAATTTCATGGTCGGTCCGTTTGTGTGGTGATTTTAGTGTCAATAGGCTATAGAGTAAGTAAGAGTGGTATTCTGGTAATTATACTCTCCGGTCTCCGAAACCCGGGATCGAGATTTGGCCCACACATTATTTAACCCTAATTTCATTTCGGTATAACCAATTTCGTGGTTCGACTAACGGATGTGGTGATTTAAGTGGGCACGT
Source organism: Arbutus unedo (assembly GCA_014822125.1). Lineage (NCBI taxonomy): Eukaryota > Viridiplantae > Streptophyta > Magnoliopsida > Ericales > Ericaceae > Arbutus > Arbutus unedo. The sequence goes on from JABCMJ010016147.1 coordinate 12,769, forward strand.
TAATTGGATTTCTAGAGAGAGAAAACCCAAAAAAAAGGAGACTGTTTCTGTAGGCCACTTGGGGGTCGTTTTTTGTGAGCTACATGGGCCTTGAGGAAGATCCAATATGTCTAGGTTCAAGACTTGATGTTTGTCTACAACTTTCATTTTTTGAGAAACGGATTTTGACATCCCGAACATCAAGATCCAAGGGCCCGAAGTTGACAAAAAGTCTAGAAAAATCTGGAAAAACAGTGTTCATTAGGCCGCAAGTCGTTTTCATAGCATGATTTTAATGAGTTCAAAACGTCATAGAGTAAATCCATTCCGTCTATGTTCAAGATAAGGTATTTATGTCAAACTTTCAAGTTTTGCAAAATGTAATTTAAGCATCAAAACATCAATATCTAAGTCTCTGAAGTTGACAAAAAATCTAAAAAATCCGGAAAAAAAATAGTTTTCTCAAGTTCGCGAGTGACTTTCGTAGTATGATTTCTATGGGTTCTAATGGTTCGAGGGTCGATCCATTCCATCTATTCCAAAGACTAAGTGTTTAACTATGATTTCAAACAACGAAATCTAGATTAAACTATTTAAAATATCAAAATCTAAGACCTTGAATATAAGAAAAAGTATGCACTTACAATAGTATTCTTACTCTTTCTTTGCCGGAAAGCTTAATGGCCGGACATGGTGGCTTGGGCTATGAATATGAGGGTCTAGACGAAGCTTCGGTGTGTCCAAATATGAGCGGTGATGTAGAGGCGGTAGCCATGTGGTGGTAGAAAGTAGTGGAAATTTGAAGAAGAAAAAGATGATGAAGAATAAGAGAAGAAGGAGAAGAGTAGAACTCCTTGGTTAGTGAGACAGAGAGAGAAAGAGATAGAGAGGGAGAGGGACGTGAGAGAGAGAAGTTGGGAAGGAGAATGCCAAAAATGCATTGCCTTCACATGAAAGCATGTATTATGTATTAATTAGGAGGAAAAAGAAAAATAGAAAAGAAATACATATAGATTATAGGATTAATCATGAAATGAGAGAAATACTCCCCATGATTTAAGGAAAAATGAGATTATGATTTGAACCATATAGATTTCCATCGGACAAGGGCTCAATCGCGTGCGCGAGCTCGAATTGCTACGCGATCCCGAGAAACTGTTCTGATTCCGATTTCAAAAAATATGAAAATAGACCGGGTGACTCAGAAAAATATAAGGATCATCATGGTGTGCTCGGATTTCTTATATGAGTATTCGTTATTAAGCTAACATCTCAAAACGTCCTAAAATTTAATGTTTATAATGATCGTAGGTCCCGAAATCAAATTTTCTAAATTAAAAAATAAATTGTGTAATAATCGTAATTATCCGTGCTATTTATAAATTTAAATAATTAAATTGGGTGGGTTACTACAGATTGAGTCACATGCAGTGTGCCTGTTGGATTGGATGCAACCCATGATTCGTAACCGTTCGAATGAACCTGTTGGGTGCAACCAGACATGCCCATTCGATTGGGTGTGAGCATATCCATACGCGAACAAGTATAATCTTTCGTGATTGGGTGCATTTGGCTCTATAAATAGAGCCCAGATCACAACCATTTAATGACATTATAATTTCTAGAAACTCTGTCTCTCTAAAAGTCATTCTTCTTGTACTGTTAATTCATTACTCTACAAAAATGAATTTAAAAATCGCTTGGTTTGTTTGTATTTTATTTTTGGCTCGGTATTTTGCCTATCCTTCGTTTGTGCGGATACAAATAGAAGATCATTTGATCGGGCTTCATTGTATATTCGAGACATATTGACTGTAACCCGGTGCACACCAATTGGTGGGGGCGAATACTGTTTTTTGAAAAGCGACATTTGTAACGCACCTCGAAGCAAATTTATCATACTGTTCATTTTACGAAAGTTTAAGATTATGCACCAACATCTACACAAAAGAGGTGCATTGTAAGACACATGACAGAGAGGGGTGAGTGGAAATCCCAGGTCAGAAGACCATTATTTGAATGGGAAAAGGAGCATAAGTAGAGGTTGATGGAAGTCCTATAGGATGTGTTCCCTACAGGTCATAGGGAGGATGCCCTAACATGGGAGTTAAATTCAAACACTAGTTTCTCCACCAAATCAGTATACTTAGACTGGCAATCCTCTTTGGAAATACAAGAAGACAGACTTCGAGGAAAGTGCGGAACCACGTGGTGCCTCCTAAAGTTGAGATCCTAATTTGGCAGATTTTGCAAGATGTCATGCTTACAAAGGAGAAGCCATCTACAAGAGGAATTTCCAAGAAGATCAGAGAACATGCACCTTATGCTGCTCCTCCATTGAAACTTCTGACCTCCTTTTTTTACGTTGTAACTTCTCTTGGCAACTATCGTCTGTTGTTCTCAATTTGTGGAACAAGCCACGAGTATGCCCAACAAACACAAAACAACTCTTCAAGATGTGGAGGCATTGTAGATTCAGAGACATGGAGAAGACCTGTCGGCAAACCACATACTATGTAGTGGTGTGGACCATATGGGAGGCTAGGAACAACGCTGTCTTCAAAAACCAATCACTCGCCCTTCAACTGGAGATTGATTTGTAAAAAACTAGATTGGGTTTCTAGATCCAAAACGAACACCAGTTTGTCACATACACCTTTGAAGACTTCAATAGGAGTTTTGAGGCCACCAGAAGAACGAAACTATGACACTATTGAAGGCTATAACATAAGATGCAGGTCAAGAGTGGGTGAGAAGTATATTTTGGGGGTCACTTGAGCCATATACCATGTAGGGGATACGAGGTTTCCAGCAGGGCAGGCATCAAGAGATGAGCATCAACTGGCCTCCAGACAGGTATGCAAGTCGGGTAGGTTTGGAGAGGGGGAGGAGTTCTGAAGTAGAAGGTGTTGGAGATTGGGGAATCACGTACACACACAATAGAACATTACTTGAGAGAAAATTTCATTTTATATCAACAATATACAAAGTTACAAAAAACTCTCGGAGTAGGAGGTTCTCACTCTTCCTATCTCTCCTCTGCCTTTCTTTGCCACTCACACTGGCCACACCACTCAGTGCATACAATTTATAGGCAAAATAAAGAGGAAGAAACAAATGCAATAAATACATAAAATCTACCAAATTGTACTTGGGATTTCCAAATCTTCCCTAAGGACAACAATGGCTGCATTGTTGATTTTCCAGCAACCCAAATCTCTCAAGAAAGATTGCTTTCACATGGGGAAGATATCAACAGAAGGAACAGATAGGGGGAAGAAATGGAGAAGGGGCAGAAAATGGGATGGGTTAGTAGCTCTGGTGTGGGTAGTTTAGGTGGCAGATGAAGGACGGAGGGGGAGTCAATGTCATCAGATCTCTGGGGATTCAGCCATTAGGAAATCACTTGTTTTAAGGGATATACGCAGAAAAGTTCACGAGGTAATAGGGTGGGTGACAGGAAAATGGGGAGAGCATTGAATTCCAATGGGGTAGGTAGTTGTAGATGTGATGGAATATATTAATGGCGATGTAAAAGAAAGAGCTTATCAATAGGAGATCAGATCAGATTCAATTGGAAGGGAAGTCAAGTAAAATATGTGGACATGGATCTTAACCAAGAGCGATTCTGAATACAGAGTAGTGTTAAGCTTCACAAACAACTGGTACATCAGGGAGTGGAAAGGGTGACTTATTTGCAGATAGTTGTCAAAACAAGTGTTTGAACTGATATCCAGAGATGCAGAATACTACTCTGGTTTTCTTTTTTATAGCATCCAATTTGGTTGCATACATTAGGAATCGGTATGGTATTAGGTAGTTCTCTTTTCACTTCCCTGGTTCGGTTCGTAAGGATGAGGTATGCTTTTATGTGTATTAACTTTGTATTTTTCTTTTTCTTTTTCATTGGCTTCTGAACAACCATAGGTTGCTTTAGGAGTTCCAGTGGCATGTGATAGTCGGGAGTCTGGGTGTCAACATAGTTGGGATGCATTATCTCCCGTAGTCATAACACTACTTTAGTAACATATTTACCAATTCCCGTCATTGTAGATTACATAAATGTCATCCCATGACAAGGACTACTTGTCTCTCAATTATTTTTTCTTTTTCTTAGTTTTTCATCTTATTTTATGAATTATTAGTTTGTCTTTATGAGAGAATAAAACATTAAAAAAAACGTATAAACCAAATATAGAAAAAACGAAAAAGACAAAAATAATCTAAAGAAATCTATTTGTTCTGGATCATATAGGTCTTTAGCAAGCTCTTACAAACTATTTGTCATAATATTTTACTTTTTGATCATCTTATTAAAACGAACTAATAATTCACAAATTTTCGATGCGCAATTAAAAAAGAAAAAAAAATTGAATAGAAATAAAAGATAATTAAAAAAAGCAAGTTTATGACAAACAAGGCGCACTTCCACACCCATGGGTCTAGCTCCAGCGATCGTCCAGGGAGATGTTAGGGTCTATGGAAAGAATAAGTCTAATACCACATCAAGTTGCACTTCAAAGTATATATCATGCTTACGTGGCATATCATTATAAAACAAAATATAAAAGCGGGTCCCATAAATTTTTATGTGTTCAAATTGATAGATGCCACATATGCATGATGTATAACTTGATGTTGGTGCAAAATTTGGAATCTTTGGAATATGAATAGTATGATGAACTTGCTTCAAGGCCCATTACGATGTCGCTTTTCAAAAAACAGTATTTGTCCCCACCAATTGCTGTGCACTGGGTTGCAGCGAATATGTTTTGAAGATACAACGAAGTCTGATCTAAAGATCTTCTGTCTACGTCCGCAAAAACGAAGGACAGACAAAATACCGAATCAAAAATAAAAACAAACGAACCAAAGAACTGTTAAATTTATTTTTGCAGAATAACGAATTAAACAGCACAAGAAATGCAGCTTTTGGAGTGAGAAAGTTTTCCGATTAATTCAGTGTGTAAATGGCTATGATCTGGCCTCTATTTATAAACTCAGATGCACCCAATCACACAGGGTTGTACCTATTCGTACATGGACACGCCCACACACAATCGGTTCACCTGAACGAGTACAAACCATGGGCCACATGGGTAGTTCCCACAACATACTTCTCAGCCACTCTACCTCTTTGCTTCCTGATGCTAATGCTACAAACTCAGCAACCATAGTTGAGTCTGTAATGATACTTTGTTTCTGTGATCCCCAGGAAAGAGCTCCTCCACCAAGAGTGAAGACCCAACCACTTGTTGACAAGTGATCTTCATTATCATCTATCCAACTAGTATCAGTGTATCCTTCTAGAACTGAAGGATACCCACTATAGACTATCCCACACTCTATAGTTTTTTTAAATACCGCAAAATCCGATTAACTGCATTCCAATGAATGTCACTTGGGTTGTGAGTATACCTATTTAGTTTACCCACTCCGTATGCAATATCTGGTCTTGTACATGTCATCACATACATCAAGCTTCCAATCACTCTAGAATACACTAGTTGTGATAGAATATTCTAGTTGTGAGATAGATCTTCCGGTATTAGGATACAACTTAATATGCGGATCAAAATGTATAGATATCGGGGGACTATCGAAGTGATTAAACTTCTTCAGTATTTTCTCAATATAATGAGACTGGTTTAGGACTAAACTGTCTCTTTGCCTCATAATTCTGATGCCTAGAATTATATCGGCTGCACCCATATCCTTCATATTAAAACTAGAAGAAAAAATATCTTTTGTATTTTGTATACTATCTAGATTAGTCCCAAGGATAAGCATATCATCTACATACAAACATATGATTACACCTTTATTACCAGTAAATTTACTATATACACACTTATCTAACTAGTGTATCCTAAACCCGTTTCATATAATTATTTTATCAAACTTTTCATGCCACTGTTGTAGTGCTTGTTTAAATCCATAAAGAGACTTAATAAGTTTGCATACTTTGTGTTCTTAACCTTGTACAATAAATTCGTTCGGTTGCTTCATATAAATCTTTTCATCCAATTCACTATTTAAAAATGCAGTTTTCACATCCATTTGGTAAATCTGAAGTTTATAAATTGAAACTAAGGCAATGAAAACTCTAATTGTAAAGATCCTTGCCACCGGTGCATATGTATCAAAGTAATCGATACTATCATTTTGGGTAAAACCCTTGGCAACCAACCGTGCCTTAAACTTGTCTATTGTACCATCAACTTTTATTTTCTTTTTGAAAATCCATTTGCAGCCAATGGCTTTGAAACCCGGAGGTAAATTAGCAAGAACCCAAGTATTATTACCCATAATAGAATCCATTTCATTTTAGATTGCTTCTCGCTAAAAAACATAGTCTTGTGATTTCATAGCCTCCCCATAGGTCAAAGGATCTGACTCTACATGTTGTGTAATCATATCTACATGTAATTTCTCTAGTTCCTTCAACTAGATAAACTACAAAGTCAAGTCCAAAGGACTTGGCAACTCGAGCCCTTTTACTTCTTCGAAGTTTGACCTGTTCCGAAAGTTCAGTCTCTGTATTAGACTCTAAAGGGATTGGTTCATCCTCTTGATTTACTAACTTTGAAATAGGACCAAACCTATTCTCATAAAACACAGCATCACGTGATTCAATAATGGTGTTCACTTCAATTGAATCAAATGGCTCAGAAACTAGAAACCTATATGCATTACTATGTAAATCATAACCAATGAATATGCATTCAATTCCTTTTTCACCTAATTTCTTTCTTTTAGGCTACGTCAATCTAATGATTGCTCCACAACCCCAAGTTTCAAAGTAACTGAGGTCAGGTTTCTTCTTTTTTCATAACTCATATGGAGTTATTCTTGACTTTTTGAGACGTACCCTATTCAGAATATAAGCAGTGGTAAGTATGGCTTCGCTCCACAAACCAGTATCTAATCTTGAATTACTAAGCATAGCATTGACCATCTCAGTCAAAGTTTAATTTCTCCTTTTGGCCACTCCATTTTGTTGTGGAGTATATGGTGCAGTCTTTTCATGTATTATCCCTACTGATTCACAATAAGCAGGAAAGTGATATTCATCACCTCTATCAGACCATAAACTTTTTATTTTATTCCACATTGATTTTCAACTTCGGTTTTGAAAGCAATAAAACTTTCAAGAACTTCATCGTTTGAATGCAATAGATAAACATAACAATACTTGGAATAATCATTTATGAATGTTGCAAAATATTTCTTGCCTCCTCTAGTAGGAGTGTTATGCATGTCACATACATCACTATGAACTAGTTCTAATAAAGATGTGGTTCTTTGAATTTTAGGAAATGGAACTCTAGTAATTCTAGTAAGTGCACAAACTTTACATTTGTCACCCATGCAACATTATATTTAGGAATTAAATCTAATTTAATCATAAAATCTATTTTCCTAGTATTCACATGCCCTAAACGAGTATGTCATAAAGAAAGAGAGTCAATCATGTGAGCAGAAATAGCAATTGTATTATTTATGTTAAGTTTGAACATGCCCTCTACAAAATAACCTTTCCCAACAAAAAATATCACTTTTGGACAGAACAAATATATCTGCCTCAAACACTAACTTGAAACCATGCTTGTTAAGCAAGCCTCCAAATACAAGATTTTTCCTAACTTCTCGTACATGGTAAACATTTGTCAGAGTCAGAATCTTCCCAAAAGTGGACTCCTTTGCCTTGGATAAAAGCAGTAGATGAATTTTTCATTTAGAGAACAGTACCATCATCAACCACTTCATAGTCCGTGAAGAACCTCTTATCATTGCACACATGTTTTGTAGCACCTGAGTCGATCCACCAGTTTCCAGCATCCTAGAGAATGTTAATCTCGGATAAAACAGCCAAAAAATTACCTTTTGACCACGACGCTTCTGAATTTTTCTTCATATTGGATTTGCAATCCTTTTTGAAGTGCCCTGACTTACCGCAATGCCAACATTCATTGCTCTTGTCGTTGCTTCGTCGAAATTTCTTTTTTCCTTTACCCTTGTTGGAACATTTTCCTTCTTCCACCATATGAATCTTAGAGGTACTAGCTCCAAGTTCTTCCTTCTCTTGACACTTTCACTCTTCCTCCACATGAAGGTGGATAGCCAATTGTTCCAACGTAAGATCCTCAGTTTTGTGTTTAAGACTTTTCTTAAAATCTTTCCATGAAGGAGGGAGTTTATCGATCATAGATGAAACTATGATCGATTCATCCATATTCATACTTTTAATCTTAAACTGATTCAAGATATGTTGAAATTCATGCAGTTGATCAATCACAGACTTGTCATCTATCATTTTGAAATTCATAAATTGACTACCCAAAAATTTTTTACTTGTCGCGTCTTCTGTCAAATAACGGCCCTCCAATGAGTCCCATATTTCTTTCGCAGTCTCCGTATTGGTATACACATCGGATAGTAGGTCCAATAGTGCATTCAGAATATGCCCTTTGCAAATATAGTCATCATTCTCAAACTTCATCCTCACCTGAGTCTCCTCCACTGTTTCATCTTCTTTGTCCTCCTGATAGGGGGTGGTGAGAACATAAACGACATTCAAAGTCATAAGCATAAAATCCATCTTCTTTTGCCAATGCCTAAAGTTACCTTCATCAAACTTGTCCAACTTCACGAAATCTTGTGTCAATTGTCGCAAAAACTTTGACGTGGAATACTATTTTTCGATTGTTGGTGCAAAATCTAGAATCTTCGAAATATGAATAGCATGATGAACTTGCTTCGACGCGCGTTACGACGTCGCTTTTCAAAAAACAGTATTCGCCCCCACCAATTGGTGTGCATCGGGTTACAGCGAATATGTTTCGAAGATACAACGAAGCCCGATTGAAAGATATTCTGTCTGCGTCTGCACAAACAAATGACAGACAGAATATCGAATAAAAAATAAAAATAAATGAACCAAAGGACTGTTAAATTCGTTTCTGCAGAATAACGAATTAACATCACAAGAAATGCGGCTTTTGGAGTGAGCGAGTTTTTTGATTAATTCAGTGTGTAAATAGCTGTGATCTGAGCCCTATTTATAGACCCAGATGCACCCAATTGCGCAGGGTTGTACCTGTTCGCACATGGACATGCCCACACCCAATTGGTTCACCCAAATGGGTACAAATCATAGGTTGCGTCCAATCCAACAGGCGCACCCCGTGTGACTCAACCGCCACACGTACGCAATGCGTGTGCCACGTCAGGCCACCTTACTGCCAAGTTAGAATAAGAAAGGGCACCTACTAGTCGCAAGTGCTAAGTACAAAATGTCAAAGCGCCACATTGCAGCCACATGGCTCACTGCCATGCTCACGCACATGTGCGAGGCGCAGATGCAGGTGCATGTGCGAAGCACACTACCTTTGGAGTGAGAGGTGCGGAGCACCTTAATTATAGTGTGAAGCACCTATGAGCCAAGCCACTTTAGAGCCAAGCTATTAAAGTGAACTTGATAGGTGTGCTCTCTTATATAAACCATTAAACTTTTTCCCACCTAAGAAATGTGGGACAAACCTCTACACTCTAAAATAAGCTTTCTCAAGCACAAGGAAATTTTGATAAAACACCCAATTAAAAATCCATTTTATTTTGACAATTTCAACACTTTATGTACAACGTGATTTTTTAGTAGCATTGCCCCTATGGAAAAGGACTAAGGTTCAGTTGATAGAGTAAATCATCTTGTTATTGTAATTTACTAAGTAGTTAACATGCTAACACTGGGTATTTCACATGTATCCTACTGGGTAGTTTTCTCTTAGCAGTGGCCCCACTGGGTATGTCTGTCTATGAGGTGTGTCTAGGTGTGTTGATTGTGTCTGTTGTTTTCTTTACAGGTTTCTTTTGGATGTTTGAGTAGATGGTGTCTGTCCTTCTTCAGTATGACTTATCTGGTGTTTCTAATGGTGTGGTTATGGGTGGGTGGTCATATTTATATTGGTTGTCTCAGACTGAGGGTTTGGGTTTGGGAAGAAAGGGTAGTTTAGGAGTGTCAGTTTGGGGTGGGGGTTTGGAATTTAGTCAGGAAAGTTTATTCTGAATCATATGATGGCTCTAGTTGCGTTTGCAGGGTGTATGCATAGGGACTCCAAATGCAAGCTCTATTCTCTGGTTGCCTAAGCTGTTTCTAAAGATCTCCGGGGATGGCTTTCTGACCAATGCATCTCACATAGTGGTGAACATTCATATTGTCATTCCTCTTCCTAGCAAGAAAGTTATGAAGGGGCTGATGACTTGGTGTACAACAAAGACCCAAGACTATGCACTTGCAGGCCCCTACAGCACTACCAGTATCAAATAGGAATCATATTAAGTTCACTTTCGGCTGTCTTAGGAGCTTACCTGCACGTGAGTTTTGGTGGTTGTACTCTGTTTTGCTTATGTTTATGTTTTGTTTTTGGTTTCCTTAGGGTGGCATCTTGCCACTTGTGGTTCCTAAGATTTGAAGTAGTCAGTGATTGGCGTTTGTCCGGGTGCCAATGTCATTGAGATGCGAGTTTGATTCGTAAACTTGACATTGAGAAAGAAATGGGGCGTGCTACCTGCAATCAAACTAAAGCACTAATGTCCAACCTATAGATAGGGCCTTGTCTTGCTCGTTAGCACTTTACTAATAAGATAAAAATGGCTTTTTCAGCTTGATAAGAATTGATTCTACGATTGAATAGCATAAGTGCTACCTAATAGTAGAAACTCGGAAAGATAGACAAAGAGGGGACTCTATCATACTCGCTAACTCTTACAATGAAAAGTAGGTCCCTTGTTTTTGGCAAGAATAGTTCCAGCCTTTGTTGTCCCTCGAGAGAGTGGGTCTACTTAGCGAACTGGCAGGATACAGAGATCAATATATTGATCAATATGAATCCCAGGAGTGGGTGGTTGACCTCTGCCTCCTTGTCCTAGAGGTCTCTAGCCGGGGAGGGGCTTGCTATCTTAACCTTTTCGCCCCAGTGTATGTGAAAAAGAGTGATGAACTCATTTTTGCTGAGCAAAAAAAAATTGCTAACACAAATATTACTCTAACAAAATAAATTAAAAAAGCAATAATTTCATAAAAGCAAATGACAAATCATCTTTTAAATAGTTATTTTTTATTTAATTAGGCTGAGCATACAGAAAAGGACTACATGGATATTTTAGATCACAAGCCATACATTCATAACTGCAAACATATAAGGGAAAACGAAGAGAGGACTGAATTAGCAGCTTCTTCATAGAATCTGATATTTGATGCTCTCCTCCTCATTTCTTCTTTGGTGCTGGCTTGCTACCTGATGCCTGAAAAGTGAAAAATTTTACTCGCGTTACTATCGCAATTATCTTTAAAAAGTATATATAATGAAAAAAGCACAATACACAGCCCTCAAATGGCATATACATAAAATTGACAGTTGAATGCATTGAGATTGTGGATTTAGATAAAGAGAATGCAGGATCAGTTTAGAAGAAAGACAAAACGGGAGAAGCGAGCGGTCAAACTAGAAAAAAGAACTCCTAACAAGTCGCCTCTAAGAAGTGTGTCATCCAATAGTTTCATGCATATAAGGCTACTTTTAAATCTTGTTCCAGTTTGCATGTAGAAAGACCAGCTTTTTTGTTTTACAACTAATCCGATAAAAAAGAGAAAAAAAGGTAGAACGTAACATGCATATAAGTTATATATGCAGGTAGTATACCTTCTTCTTAGGCTCCTGAGCCTTTTTGGGGGCCTGACTGGAGGCTGGTGGAGCTTTGGTAGGCTCCTTCTTGGCCTGCCCAGATGGTTGAGAACCAACAGGTTTATCAGCCTTGAGTGATGCCATAATAGTAAACTTGCTCTTCCTTACGAAGAAGAGGGTTAAAAGCTTCTCTAAATGGTTGGCCTCAAGTATCACTACTCATTGAAACACATGAATTTATAGTTCCAAATAATGGCATGGAACAAGAATACATTACTATTTCGGAAGAGATAGGCAAATCAATTCGAGGGAATAGAATAACACAACTGAAATTAAAAGCCACTTTAATAAAAAGATTGTTCTGTATCAGATGCTTCGCTTAGGGATATTGCTAAACAATGTTTGATGCCAAAGCATGACCAGGTGTTTTCAAGCTGCAAGCCTAGAGTTTTTAGGCCTCTTCTTAGATTCGTCCCTTGGTTTTGCCCTGTCCCAAATGGGAAATCAAATTATCTTTGCCGATTCTTCTCTATACCCCTGTTCTCATGTGGTTTTAGTTGGTGGATTCGTGAAACTCACGCTCATTTGTAGCCGTTCGTTGAAAATCGAACTCCAAGAACCTCGCCTTTAAGCTTGCGATCATAGATTGGGCTAAGTTCCTCACGTGCATTTGTCCTTAATTTTATACCTGAATCATACCCTCCTCCTTGTTCTTCTCTCATACGTATACAATGTAATTAAAACAAATACTATCACAAATTCTCTTCTTGGAACTTAAATCCGCAAGACCATAATTTGTGGAAAAAAAAAACCTTTGTCTATGTGGTAGGAAGTCATTTTGGTGATTCAGTTGGTACTTAAATTACATAACTCTCAATATCAAGCTTATAATAACAACTTACAATGTACCTTTACTCTCAGACCTTTATTTATAGACTTTCTTACCCAGCAATATGAATCCTAATTAGGTTTCTAATTTCTCATTAAAAGTAGATTCAAAGTGTCTATTAGTTGGGCACTAACAAGATAAGGGTTCGGAGAGTCCAGATAAGACTTATCTTTTATCTGGACTCTCCGAACCCTTATCTTTTATAGTTAGAGTTTCATTCAACATTAAACTTCTCGTTATAAGTTGAATTAGTTTAGGACTCCTCATCCTTATTTGATTTGAATTGCGCTCGAGATAAACAGGGATAACATTTATCTTTAATTTATTAGGTAACCGTCTTCCTGAGATCGGCTAACTCTTTTCTTATCCCAATGATATGTGCATGTACAAGAACATCCTCTTGTCAAACTGTCCATTTGTTTAATTTTATAAGAAAAATTTAGTTCGACTTAATAATGTTTTTCCTCGTTCAATTGCCCCCAACTTCGTCTGCTCATTGCCAAGCTAACGGAGGAGGCAAAAGCTCACTTCAAACCCTTTGATTAGATATCTTCCAGTTCCCAGACGGACACATACCTCTTTCACACCCATTGGAATTTGTGTCATTGCATTAAACGAGAATGATGTTGTGGTTACTCTTACAGATAATTGATGCGTCCTTCGCATGTGTGAAGCCCAAGCGAGTGCTAATCCCACCATAAAAACTCACTTTTCACTTTTAACCTTCTGCTATTACCTTCATCTTCCGTTGATCCTCATATCCTATGACTTCAAATCTTCTGAGTTCGTCCAAACCACTCGCTCATCCCCGGGGTTCCATTCTCATTTTTGTAAGTCTTTCTCTGACCTTCATTTTTTTTCCATCTCACTCATCTCTATTTTCCACCCTTTACTAGAAATGGGAATCTACAGAAAATAGTGAATTCCGCTGCAAAGATGGAGGAATTTCGCTAACCATACAATATCCCTGATAATGTTTCAATCAATCGAGACGGCCCTAAATCCTTCTAAGACGGGGCCACTTGTGAAACTCTCTATATCCCTCTCATGGCTATCACAGAGGGCAGAGTGAGATTCCCTTTGCACCCCCTGCTCCATAGAGTTCTTGCCTTCTACAGTTTGACCCAATGCATATTTCTATCAACATATTTAGAATCATGATGTGCATTGTCCAACTAAGCACAGTTTTTGGAACTGACCAAGGGTTATGAGATATCTAGTGCAACTATGCTATGGTCAAGGCCCACTCCCAATTGCAATGAAAAAAGGAACAACAGCTCCACAAAACCAGATCACCTGTGGAATGTGTTAAACTACAATAGCCTTGAAGAACATCGTGGTAAATGACAATCCCCTAAGGAATGTATTCAAAATGTAAAGTATATCATTCTACATCGCATCATAGCCCAAAATCATGCATACCAAGCTCTATGTTCCAAAACAGGCCTGAAGTAAAGAGGGAAAGTCGCTTGAACAACATTTAGGTCACTCGAACGACCTCAAAATAGTGGACATCGCTAGATAGGTCACTGGACAAGTCGCTTGAGCGACACCAACACAGTACATGTCGCTCGAGCGACCTAGGCGATTTTTGGATTTTGACAGAATCACACATATTACACACAAAATGTTCTCCACAAACAGATTCGACCAAAAATACTAGGAATTCAACCAATACCAACTATAAACATATAAAAGAGGTGAAACATCCCTACCTTAAGCTTCAAATCAAAGGATTGGGCTTCGCATGGGAAACCCTAGCTCCAAATGCACATAAGACTCTAAATCCTTCTCCTCCTAGCAAATACGCTTGAACAAGCTCTGGATATCCACCAAGCACGAAGAAAACATGCAAGATCTTGAAGGAATCGGAGTGTGGGCAAAACTTTTGAATGGGGCATGGAGGGTGTAGCCAACGTGAGAGAGAGTGAGAGAGAGAGGGGAGGAGGGGGAAGAGGAGTTTTGGTTGTAAGATCACAAACCAAAATATGATGTTTTAAACAAAATGGGTCTAAAACAACACTCATGCCCTTCATATCACATATGTATTGACATCAAGTCCCATGGTCAATACTCTACCACACACAAGCCCCCAATCAAAAAATATACGTGAATATCAATCTGCATATAACATTCTGAGTAGTTGATTTTAAAAAAGAAAAAGAATTCTAGGTCCTTAGAGATACACAGGAAAACCTAATCTAATCATAAATATCATCTTTGCACAATTATCAGGGTAGAAACCTACAATTGTGTGAAAAAAACAAATATTGTACACATTGTATTCTCAACTTAAGCTTGATTATCCCACCGTTGCATCTATTTCGCCTATCCTAACTCTCCCTCTCCTCAAACAATTCACCTCTCATCCTTGGTGGTCCAACTTATGGGGTGTTGGCAATGATAGTGGAAGATCATCATTATCGCAAACCACCTCCACTTTTTTTGACTCTTGATCCTTCTTGAAACCATCCTCGTCTGGATCCTCGTTTTCTAGTTCTATGATAATTGTGTCGCAATTGGAAAAGTAAACTGGCTCCACGTAGAAGTTGATGAGCACATCTACGGCTGGCTCGGAATCTAATATCTAACCAAAATATACATAGTATACTTATGTATACCACATATTAATAACTACAAAATTCTAACTAATCGGATATACTCTCAGGATTTGTGATCTACTCATATTACTTAAAGTCGCAAGGGTGCCTAAACCTACGCTTTGATACCATTTGTAACGCCTCAAAACCTCGGTACATTATTAAATTCTTTCTTAAAATATTTTATTAATCAAACAATAATCAAAAGTAATATTTCATTTATGGAAACGAACATTTTGCATAATCACATTAGGAATTACTAGAATACTCTTCTAAGTTACACCTGAAATAATAAATAGAGTATAGAGCTTCTAAGGGTGAGGTAGCCACGTCTCACTGAAATTTCCAAAGCCTAGCTTTTTCTATTCGGGTTACATCTACATCTATTATTCTCCATTTGAAATGAAACACCAGGGACAGAGAAGTTGCTCTATGAGTGGTGACACTCAGTAAAAAATAATACCCGAATAAAAAAAATACAAGATATGCAAGTATAATTACAGTAGGGTATATAGAACATAGCAAATTAGACAACAAAAATAAACACATAAGTTCATTATGGATCTCGTATTTATGTGTTTAGGATCCTCTACCTTGAGAATCCAATTCTTACCAATCGACTCTAACGTAAGGCCCTCAGTTCAGATTGACCAATCCTTAGATACATTGGGCCTGTAGTCCAAGGTGATGTACCAGACTATATTAACGATGACCCTGCAAGGAAAGAACTTTCTACCCTCCACTTAGGTCAATAACTAACTCACCTTACTAGATCATTCAACGGATGTGGCGTATCAGGTCAAATACTAACGAACCATAGCTGCTACCCCTATCAGTTCAAGGATGCCCAAGACTCTGACCGTCACTCCTTTGGGGTACAATGACTTTAATTTTCTCCATCTAGACCTAGTTGGTGCCCTTTCAGTACATAAAATAAATGGGTCGACCTTCAATCAACCAAATTGCCATGGCGGGGCCACCCTAACCAATTAACATTTCTTTATTACACATAGGTGTCACTATTTATGATCTACTTATAATGCACATTGGACACGTTCCACTGCCTTGTCTGAGTGTCATTCGAGCCAGTATCCATAACGTGTGACTCTAGGTTTTTCCCGTATTAGAATAATGATGGGTTTAAAAAAACGGGTAGCATAACGGCTAAAGTATGGCATTACCATGATATTTCCCTAATAGCACGACAACATCAAATCTTAATTACCAATATAACTGCATCATGACATAAGCAATTTATGATCGGCACTGGCAATCCTATTCTCACAAAATCCCCAAGAATTTGTGGACATAATAACGCGTCTACGTGCATGAATGTGCTAAGTTTGTTGGGGGGGAGGGGGGGGGGGGTCATGTAACATTTTATACTAGATGGCATAATTAAAAAACTGATCAAAAATAAAAAATGTAACCAGTCAGTCAATAGGCTACATGTCTGGTCGACCAACTCTACAATCAGTCGTGCATCCAACCCTGGGTTATCTCGAACAGTAGCAAAATCAAAACTTGATTTCTATGATTCGACCATAATACATGAAAATTAGGGTTCAAGGTAAATGATCCTACTCTAGCGTGAACTCAGGTTGTCAGCTGGTGGTTCGACAGCGGTTTCTAGCCTTCTTTTTCCTCCCTCTCTCTCTCTAGTTTTCTCTCTAGTCATTGGCAATGAAAATTATGGGAAGAAGGTGCAATATTCATAAGGTGAGGGGTGGCCAAAGGTTAGGGGGTGACATGCCAAAGGATTTGAACAAATCTAGTTAGGAAAATAGGGGTTAAGTTCTTACTTCTATCCCTTTGAATAGCAAAGTAGCCCAGCAAGGGCGTTAAGGCTTTCCTTTCCTTCTGAGATGCCGGTTCTCCGGTGCAGATGAAGAATCCGCTTCATTGTTCCCACCATCTATATCATCCAAGAAT
>JABCMJ010016149.1:0-25778 GCA_014822125.1 Arbutus unedo
CATAGTATAGAACTATTATATTTGGATAAGATAAAGAGTGAAAAAATGATTTTTATTGCTGAATGAAGCAAAAAATAATCCCACAAACCTAGATTAAACAATACCACCCCAAGTTTTGAGTGGGAAATGGAAGAGTTTGTTGTGCAATGTAAGTCGCAGGCGTGCAAACAACTATTTGAAAACTGTTCAAGTTCAGACAATTATTTGAGCGTCAAAACAACGTCATCTCCGGGTGATATTTCATAATCCCTTATATATATCAATATTAAATAAGTATAAAACTTCCACCCTAATTCCGCTCATCCTTAATTCGGGAATCACTCAATCCCTTGGAAGGTTGTATTAAAAGGAATTGGGGATGTTGTAGCGCCCCCCACGCAACACCCCCCCAACAATGGCCCCCTGCAACAATGGCGTAGTGTGGTCATTCAGCCATTTGTTGTTAAGATAAACAACCAAATAACTACACTACACCTATTTAGTGTCTCTCCGCACTACAGGAATCCCAAACCCGTATTAAAAACATGTGGGAGACAATATCATTTATTGGTCTTCACTTTTTTTTTCTTCTGTGTCACTTGTTTTTGTTTGGAACAAGAAAGAAACCCATTTTGAAACATGACACAAAACAAACTTCAACTGAGTTTACAATACCAAAGTTAGGGTGAAGATATGTCCATTTTCAAGTGGGGTGAAGATGGTTTGTGGTCACAACACACAAGTTGCTACATAGTGCTTGTTATCTTTTATAAAGCTTTTACCCTTACTGAAACTTTTCACAAAACACTTTCTAAGATTTTGTCAACTCTATTTTCCAGAATCAACCCTAAAATTATCTCTATTTAGTGCGTATATTTTTTAGTATGTCGAGCCTATGTTGTATGGAATGGAACTAACTTGCAAGTTAGGCAGGCAAAAGATATTGGAAAGAACTTGCTCTCTCCAAGAGTTTAAAAGGCAAACACTAATTCCTCGGGTGCATTGTCGAAAGGCAAACTAGAAGGGTTGTGGACGCAAGACAGCAATGGTCAAGCACTGGATATGTTGAATGATAATTCAGTGAGTAAACTTTAGAACAGCTTGTTCGGAATCATAATCATAGATAAGATAAATCTGTCACTAAACAACGAGTATAGTGTAATATTCCTTCCCTTAATTAATTTTACACATTCAATGTATATCGTCTCATTCTTTGTTTGGTTGCTTTGGTTAATTAACTATATCAATTGGTGGGTTATTGATTGAGAGATCATACATGGCAAGTCCCATATACATGGGTGATTTAAGAATTTTCATAATATAGTTTATTCAACATTTTGTTTGAATAAAAAGTTAGGTTTGTTAGACATTTATAATCACTAAATCAAGATAGATCCGATATCTGATAAATTAATTTTTATGTATAAAATAAACTATTTGAAAAACTTTATAAAATGAACAGTTCAAATCGTAACAATGATATATCAAAAGATTCTATAAAGCACATTATCACTCTATAATGCGGTAGCGTAGTAAATGTCCCCTCCTCCACACATGATAAAAGAAGAGGCTTTATGATTTTAACACAAGGATGTCTTTCCACTAGAGCGGGGGAATTGAAGCATGCATCATGTATGCCTCTTTGTATCATCTGTATGTAAGATTCTTCCACACTTTGCACTGTCATAAAGAATATGCTAAGAGCAGCAAAGGTTTTCATACACTGCATAAGTTGTAACTAAGTTCATTTACAATTCACACTAAATTTTACTATTTACTGAAGGACGAAAAAGTTAATATCACCAATTACCTTGTGTTTTTTTTCTCGGCACCAATTACCTTATTATCCCCTCATAGTCAGCAAAATGACAACCGAAATTGAATGAGACTTTACAAACCCAACATATAAACTCTCACTTAACTTTCTTTGTGATACGCAGTTTCTATTGTGAACTTCCACTACAAAAATACATTACTTGCCGAGTAAAAAGGGGTGAAAAGAACATTGCAGGAAGTTCACAAATTCAAGGCCGAAACAAAGCTTTTTCTAACAAAGAAATCTCGACTTTTATGGTCCTTTCAAAAAAACAAGTTTACATGCCTCAAAATAAGTCATAGAAAAGGATTCGAAATCAAATGTGTGATCAACTGAAGATTCAATATTGGTTCCAAAGTGAATTGGTCTATGCATCCAACACACTCACATTCACACACAAATCAATAGCTACTCCAGACGACCCAAAAGTTGACTACCACATTCCCCACACCTCTAACCCCAAGTTGTCAATATCCCTTGCTATATTGCCATGTGATAGTCATGATTAAAAGTGGAGCGTGCAATGCGGAATGTGGTCAAAGTGCGAGAATGCTAATGCTACGGAACTTGATCTATACCACTCACTGCCAACAAATCTCACAACTGGGCATCTGAAAATAAGCACGAGAGAGAGAGAGATGCAAGAATTTTGGTGACTTCCACAACAGATCTTGAAGTGCAGATATATCATTTTGCAAGTTGAGTGAGTAAAGAAGTGTTGCAAAAACATACCAAATGCAGTGACATTAAAAGAAAAGCATACTCCCATTGTTTTGAATCCCTAGAAAAAGCAATTTTTTTTATACAATCTTGATTGTTGTGAACTTTTCATTTTTTGATCAAAACATATATTAGCAGAACAAAGAAGATTCCCAAGTTTTACAGTCAACACTACCAAGTATAGAATGCCCATTTTTAAGATAATCTAAAAGAAAATTCTTAGATTAGATAACAAATTCCTCAACAGAGCAAGTGGTGCTAAATCCCAAGTAGGGATTATTTAGATTCATTGAGATGTTACATTCAACACTACCAAGTATTACAAACCCCTGAAACCAGCCACTTCACCATATTTTCGAGTGTAATAATAACAGTATACATGAAGAATACAAGTACAAGTCAGCTAAGTGGCACAAATTATGCCTCTTACGAATTGAGTTGAGTGAGGGGTGAGCGTGGTATAAGAGACGGCTTTAGTACCTTTACTTCAAATGATTCGTACGTATGGTTTTCTCGAAATTCCTCTACTAGGGATTCCATGGGCATTGCTCGAAGCGAATCAATAGTCCCCTTACTTGGAATGTCTGGCTCACTTCTGATTGGTGTTGTTCCGGTCGGCTCATAATCCTATACATCATTTTAAACCAATCAAGATGACAGTCTAACTCTAATGTTAATAGCCAACAGAAAATATGGGTAAGTATTGCAAAGTAATAGAAAATATCAAACTGGTACACGCTTGCAATTAAACAATGATCAGCTCATACAGGTCTTTTTCATAGACATAAGGAAAGAGTTCATAAATATTTGTAAAGACTTTTTTCTCAAGCTTATAACCCGAAAGCCAATTGTATGGATAAGTCAAATGGTAATGCCACAGTTATTCTTAAATGAACAAGTACACATGATAATGCCACAATTGTGCTTTCGTAAACAAGAAGGCACAGTCATGGTAGAGCTATCGGTAGATCATAAAACAAACAAAAAACAGATTTATCAGATGGTCAGAAAAACATATTATGACTTTGGTTTCATGACTGTAAACATATTGGCCAGAGAAATAACAATTAGGTCACAAGTCTCACGTACACATTACAAGGACAGTAGCAAAACGTTCCAATCTTTAGTTTGTGCAGGGAATGAAAAAGGAAGAGAAGCAAGAGGAAATGAAAATTAATTGAAAGAGGCTGCAGCCTTTCTTTTTGTTTCCTTAGGATTGAAAAAGGAGAAGAAACCAAAACATTCTTCCAAAAACAAACTTACAACTTGTTTGGTTCCCAATAATATACGTGCCACCTTAATTTCCTCTCCTTCCAATTTTCCATTTCCCTTGAAACACCCAAGAGCCAAACATAGCATAAAGAGGCAAAACCATGGGCTTCATAGTTATCTTCCTCGACATACTTGTATAGGTTTGCATGCTAGTTTAGATTTCTCTATTATCATTTGGCCAAAAATGTGGATTATGGTTGTTAATGGGCCAAAAGCTTTCTGCTAAGGAAATGGACAGTTCTGGTTCCAATGGGGAGGCCAAGAATGCACGACTGAGATGCAACTTATTAGAGTTGGGAACACAGGAAGTACTAGACAAGATCAGCATACCATATATTTCTGTTGGAATGTGTCCAGTGCTTTTAGTTCAATAGAAGCATGTTGACCAGAGTGATTCTCCTGGAGAACCTCAAGAGTATTCGCATGAGCCTTAACCACAGTCAAAATACCACTTATAGAGCCACATTCTTGCTCCGATACACCTGAAAAAAATTTGAATCAAACCACGAAAAAACAGAAAAACAACAATAAATTAGTTTAGGCAGCACTCATAACTCCTTTTAGGAATATCTGGCATCTGATTTGAACATGAAAAAAATATGCTTCTGGAAAGGGCAGCCTGTCAAGATATTAGGATGGATACAAACAAAAGAGAAGAGACATACAAATGCTTCACAACCACAACAAGTATTAATAAGTAGTATTGTCATCATCTTAAGATTATACAGAGCAGCAGCAGCTGACACCAAGTCCAATCCAAGGGCAAAACTTGCATAAAAATCTCACCCTACCTTGATCTCAAACTGCTAATCCTTCCAAATTTGGGAAGTTCCAAAATAAAGTCCACTTTGAAAAGTCACGGCATAGAATTTGAAAACACTCAAAATTTTATCACTAACATTTACTATGAAGATATTAAGACATTAAAATAAAGGGCAATTACAAAGGGAACTTTCAAAATCATTGCCTTTGGATATGAATGAATAGGATGACATATCAGCTAAGAATTTTAAATTCTACAAAAGGACTAACATGACTGTTAGGGTACGTAGTTCTAGGGTGCAGAACACGGGTATGGAACTCTTCAACGGAAACAGCGGACACCATGTGTGCATATGCATGCTCTCCCAAAACTATAGCACTTATCTAAGGAGCACGGACACTTCAAATAAGGTGATGTGTCCGTCTCAGACACGTGTCTGATAGTCTTTTTTCCATGTCTATAATTAAAAAACTTATTTAGACGTGTCAGAAACTCTTCTTGCAACATGTCCGACATTTCTTTGGTACCTAGGACAAAGAAATAAATATGTAATTGGCAATTCTTACGCATTCGCTAATATGCGATTATCAAAAACATCTAAAATTTAACATATTAGCATGATATACAAAGCAATATTTGTTATGACAAATCATATTTAAAGTCATTTAAAATGTGTATTTAGTTCTTTTACAAACATTTCTTTAGGATTCATAGCCATGTCATTCACTTTTTTGAAGAATTTTTTGAGTCCCAAGCCATCTAGATTCTTCATAACTTATTGTACCCTATTTGTTACCTAATTTTGGACATAAACAAATGGTGATTTATGAAGCACGAGTACTCCGATACGAGTACCGATAGTACCGGGTATGGCCCGGTACATCAAAAACAAATTCGATACGCTTTGATTTCTAGGTACGGCATTGTTAGGGAATGTTACAGGATGGGTACTTCTGTGGATACAGCTCCAGTACGCTTGCTTTTTCTTTTTATGTTGTAGAAGCTTAATTTGAACAACAAAAACTTTTTTTCCTCTCCAATCTTAAGATCCCTTTTTTTGTTTGTTGTCATTTTCTTTTTCGCAAAAAAACTATACCTACAAAAAAGAAATTGAGTATTTAGGAAGCCTAATAAGTAAAAGTGAACATGTATAAATGATGAATACCATGGTTGTCTTTGGAGTTACCTTAGGCAAATATATAATAATTATGAACAAAAGACAGAAAATAATTTCTCGAACTCTCAAATTCAAGCAGAGAATATGAATTCTAGTATTTGCTTATAAATTTTTGGGAATAGATCAAACTGGGTAGATAAACGCTAGAAGTTTAATGTTATCAAGATCAAGATAAAATATTCTTAAATTTGCTATTATGTTTTTTGGTATATGTGTGTGTACATATAATACATTATTTAATAATTATAAAAATAAAAAAGCGTACTGTGATTTTTATGTGTACCCGTATCATGTCGTACTTGTATGTCGTGCCGGTACCAGTGCTTCATAGATGGCTATATATGTATACATAATAATATCAAAGTTCTAAAAGTTGCTAGACGCCAGTCGGGCAGAAGAGGAGCGCCTAACGCCTAGGTCAACTAGTTGAGAACTAGTGATTAGTCGGCTTTTCTATTATTGTTAATAATATTTCCCCCTTCTCCCAAAGGATTGAGTAAGAAATTACACAAGACTAGAAAGAAATTAATTTAGGCTAAAGTAACTAATAATAAAACTAATAAAGTATGTAGCAACAAATACCTAGTCCAAAACAAAGTTAAATGGTTAAAGTTCAAAACAAATAAAATTATGAAATTAATACTTAAAATCAGTTATTCTTTAAATCCTGCAACTTTAAAAATTATTCTAATTTATCCCAAATTTCTGAATTGTTTTTAAAAAACAATCACCTAGGTGAACTAGTCCCGGACTAGGCCGACTAGTTGCCAACTAATTTCTAACTAACCCTAATGTTGCGCTAAAACCTAAAGCCAAGGCATCTAGCTAGCTACGCCTATTTTTCGAGCACCAAATAATATACTTTGATATGTGTAATTGAATGTATCTTTAACATGTCTGTGGCTAACACTTTAGTAAAATAGTGTATCCACGTGACCGTGGCGTGTAATATACGTGTCGTGTGTCCCGTGTCTCGTGTTCGTATCCATGCCTCTGGGGCAATCAGAGAAAAGTACACTCTCAGATTGACGTATAACACAGCCAAAACCATCTCAATTGGCTTTTGGCATCTATAATTCTTGGCAAATGTGCTTCTCAGTCATATTTCTATAATTCAGTAAATCTCTTAATTCAGTAACCATAATCATGCCACCTCTTAAAGCCTACAACTCAAAACCAATCAGCCATAAATACAGATGCAGTCCAAGATCATATATTAGTTTCGAAAGTAATAATTAATCAACACGGGACACCTCTAACAGTATCATAAACAAAAGTTGTTATTCGGACAAAAAGAAAGAAAGTGTAGGTGGCATCTGGTTTTACAATGTTTTACATTTGGCATGGCAGGCAAGACTTTTGTATCATACATGAACCATATTTTTATCCCTCGAATCTGCCCTCAATTAGCAGAAAAAACTTTTGGATTCAAATTCACAATCTTATCATTGGTAAAGGCTCCACTCAAAACTACTTTTATATAGTTTCTAAACTTCACATCCTTTCATCCATAATGTTATCATCGGTAAAGACTCTACCCGAATCTAGTGGAGAGACCGCTCATGCATACCAGCCATCAACCGTACCACCCTTATTTATTCATGAACATGTTGCACAGGCCCAACATATTTGAACAGTTAAAGCATCCTACTCAAAACAGATTGACCATGAGTGGAGAGACCGCTCATGAACATGTAATAGTTTTAGAGGTAACAATTAACCATTGTGGGGCAAGTTCTATACTATCCCATTCTCCCCGCCCCCCAATCCCCTGTGTGACCCCTTACTTGCACTGGAGAGATAAACAAAGGATCCATAACATAGATATCACAAAGAAATAAGGTGCAGCTAAGGCACAGACCAAGGGTCAATAGCCAAGAGACGTGTCAATAGCCTTCAAAGACCAAGCTCTGATACTATATTAGAGCATCACACTTGAAACCATTTGCCAACTAGCGCGTAGGCCCCCCTGGTATGAGCTCTAGCGTAGATCCAATGGTGTATCTCTTCAAGACATAAGCATTATATGTTTGTAACTTCGCAATAAAACCGACTAAGGTCATACTGTCCATTAGCAATTTCAAGTAAGATCTTCTGCATAAGGTTTAAGTGAGCTTTAACTCTTAATTCGTCAATGTGAACTAGTTTTAGTCATGCAATCAAAAATATAGAAGGAAAAGCATTGCAAGTTCATGGAGAAGAGTTCGAATCAGAAATCTATTGTGATTCAATCGAACATATCTAGTGACCTCGTGACACATCCAACAAACAAGCTACAAAATTATAATGGCATTTGTCAAAATCTTACCATAACACGGAAAAGAGTCATTTGAAATATAATCTTATGTCAAATTTGACAGCAAATAGAGACTCTATCAGGAACTATAGTACAAGCTCAACAACATAAGATGACACTGATACTTACTGTCAAAGTGCTGAAAAATATCTTCGCTATTCTTTGTTACATCTTCTTCAACTGCAGCCCTTGCCAAGCTAATCTCAATATCATGTTGCTCATTACTATCAGACACGTTCCTGGAACAGAATTCCAAGAATTATCTCAAAGGTGATATCATGGACCTACCTAAAGAGTTAGGAACACAATTGCAGGTTAATCATTTCCAACCCGTCCCATAATGGCAGTACTTTCTTGGGAGTACCAACTTTTTGACGGCATGTACAACTAATGCACTCAAAGTGAATTTTAATAATTGATTTCCAACAATACCTTTCCACTGCAGGTATAAATATATATGTACCATTACACAAGGAACAGTCCGTAAATTAAAAACTCATGCTTTGACTTTCCAAAGAGGAGTTATTTCATGGGACACGCCGAATTAGAAAGACTGAGAAACAATTAGGGACGGAGGAAGAATATGGCGACAGTTCATTGCCAATTACCCTCCATAACCCAAAACAAGCCCCATGTTTCATAACTAGGAAGAAAATTGACGTCAAATTTAGCCATAACCCTTACTGCTGAACACATTTATTCTTCTGTTTCTTGACAAATAAAGTGAGGGCCACTAACCTGACAAGAGAGTCCAACTTTGAAACATGTTGACCACCCATTTCGTTTATGGTCTCATGTGTCCCTTTCCAGTGCTTTGAAGCTACTTCAGCAGTGTTTACACTGAAGCAAAATGGAAACCAACAACAAAAGTTAACTAGTGGAACATATTATATATGTCACTATCCACGGCAGAACATATTATACAAGGCCCTAATTCTAAACAAAATGTTCAGTGGAATTTCCAGAAACAAACAATACAGAAAAAAATGAGCACTGCAACAGTCATTTGTTACCACTGCTGGAGGAGTAACTCCACGCGGCAATGTTTAGCAGCGGAGAAATCAGCACTATCTTTTGCATCATTGTCTGCTAGCACAGATAACTCCTGCCATTTTCTTTTTGCATCTGTAGTGATGCCCTCCATCGAGGAAACATGCCTGTCCAAAAATGTCTTATTTCCAACAACAGTTTCTTTGAGATGAATGAGCCGTGCATCCACCTGTCAGCATAATCATTAGTCCTTCCTGAGAAGAAAACAAGAGAAGCAAAAAAGCATTCAAGACAGAAAACAGACCAGATCCTTTTGGCGACGAATGTGATTAGTGACTAGGTCAGTTACATCAGCAATAATCTTCTCTGCAACAAATTTTGATTGCTCCTGCATACGTTAAGCTTAAAATGTGAAACACAATTCTTCAACTTATTAACTCTGCACACAAGATTCTGAAGACTTACCTCATAAGCCTTCTGAAACTCTGCGATACTTGTTGTCTGGATTTCATCGATTTCGGTTACATGCAATTGAAGCTTTCCCGATTCTTCCATAAGCTTGTGGAGAAATTCATTGGTGAACTCTGAGGTATTCTTGGAGTGCTCAATACTTGCATTAAATCTCTGAACAATTAGACAAACATGAAAGAAATAAGACATAAAACAACAAATTTGGTTTAAATGACAGTAAAACAAGCAAAACAATTAAGAAACTCAAAAATTCAGAAATGCAAAAAGGCGACGAACTTAATGCGAGTCCATTCACAAAACAACTTATTAAGCATCCTCTCTACACGGACCTTGCACAATCTTAAGTCGAACTTTTGTAAAACAATTGGCTATCAAAGTGCAAAATTCAAGCTAGACTTGTGACGAAGTACCATAACATATATACCTATGGTGAGAAACTAGATATTCTCCAAGGACGTGAGGGACAAATGAATCGAACCTGACGAAGATCTCTAGCAAAATGAGCCATTTCTCCTTGGTGAGTTGACAGAGTGCCTTGAAGATCCTCAAAAATAGAATTCGCTTCCACAGCCTCTGCAGCTAAAAACTGAATCACGATAACAAAAAACAAAAGCCAATCATCAACCGTAATCATGATAGCATAAGAAAAACGATTGAAGCAAGCATGAAATTGCTGCCACCTACTTGCTCAATAGACGATGCATTAGAAGAAACTGAAGCTGAAATCTCCTCTAAACCAGAATTAGAGCTTGCATTATGCAGACGAACAACATTTTGTACTGCCTCAATGTGAGATATATACAGTGCCCTCGAAGCAGTCATTTTTTTCTTTAAATCCATGATGGCCTGTGATGGAAATTTAAAATTTTAACATCCATGCGTGTAAAAAGAAGTGGGAACATGGACATGGATGAAGCTCAATAATCTGGTGGCAAAGCAAGATAAAGATCCAATTAAAACACACAAAAATTGTATGTACACTTATACATAAATACATAGATAGATAGATAGATAGATAGATAGAGAGAGAGGGGAAATGGAAGAGTAAGATGTGCCAAAATATCACCATTACCTTATTGTGTATGTCCAAAAACGACTGACAGAGTTTCTCAATGCACTGGAGGTGTTCATTTTGTTGAGACATTGATGTTGTTAATGTATTACAAAGGGAACCTAGTTGCTGCACAAGATCTGCTTGGAAATCATTCACAACTGACCTGTTATCAACATTCAGTTTGTCTTCTCTTGCTACACAAAATACATCAGATGGTAGCAGTCAGAAAATAATGTCTGTTATTAAGACACTTAACTGGTTATGAATTCTAACTGACATAACATACCGATTTTCGAATATAATGAAGCATTATCCTGCAGAGATTTCTCCAAGTCAGAACGCAAGACACATGCTTGATGAGCCAATGCATTTTCTGTTCCAAATAAGAATCCACATTAGAAAGATTCATCGACTAAAAAAATTTCCAAGAAAAAGAGCTCTTCAGGCACACCTGCTTTTTTATTCTCGGATATGACAAAATCACGCTCCTTGAGAGCATACTGGCATCTCCTTAACTCTTCCTCAGTGCCAGCCAACAATTTACTTGTTTGGTTCAAGTTTCTCTGCAAAACTTTGCATTCTATGATGAAAATCAAAGGAGGAATAGAAAAGGATAGGTAACGGAATGAAGACAAAATGAGAAATTACCTTGGTGGCACCAAGTTCGTTGCTTAAATCAGAACATTCTTGAACCTGAGCATCGTATTTATCTTGCAGTTCTTCAAGTTGCTGATCATAACAACCAAAGTACATGAGGTGACAGTGACACAAAAAAACACAGCAACACAACAGATGAAGCATATATTTGTTACAGCTGCCTAAATTAACTGACCTTGTGATGAATATCAATTGTAATACCCATTTGTTCAATCTGATCAGTCATTGCCTAGACATGAAGAAATATGATATAAATCAGAGGAGAATACTAGACTAGTAAGATTAAGTAAGTCAATAATACAATGATATGGGAAACATATATCACCTATGGTTTCTCAATGGAAAGGTCATTCAATCCATATACTAAGGATGTACATGTAACATATTAGAAATGTTTCAATTATTATTCAACCAGACAAAAGAAATGTGACCAGTAAACAGCAAACGGAACTGATTAGCATTGAAGAATCTTCCACAGTCAAGAGGCAAATTAAATGTAAAGAAATAACAAAATAAAGAGCTGCTTAAACAGTGAAAGAAAGAACAAAGATGAGGGCAATCCAGTACCTTCTTTTCACTCTCTTCCTGATAGTATCGTTCCTTCGGTATGTAGACACCATTTTTCTCACGTGCAGCGTAGACCTCTGAATAATAGGTGCATAAAAAACATGTATCTCTATATCCCATGAAAGTGCAACTAATATTGTGCAGATAGAAGTATCTTTACGTTAAAAACACGTATTAAAGGTTTTTACCTGCCTTAAGTCTTTCAATTTCACCATAAAGATCCTTTATGAGTGTTGATTTCATCATTTTCTGGTTGACCTACAAAACAAAGACAAAAGCAAAGAAGTAATTATGGCCATCTGATTTGGACCACCTTCAACAACAAAAGTGTACATCGTCTAAACGCAAAGAAGACAAATGCATATTGAACGCAACAAAGCCTCACTCTTCTTAGACCTTTTTCTTTTCTTTTTCTTTTTCTTTTTCTTTTTTTTAAAGTTAAGCAATTACATATTATTCAGCTTACTAGCATCATGGTACGACCTAATAAATCATCCACTGAGAGGAAATGCCAACATTAATAGAAACATGATCCAGAGTCTTCCACAAAGTTCAGCTTCGAGAGAATTCTAGACATGATGAGTTTAGAAGTAGCTTAAAAAATTAGATTTTCCTTCCTCGTCTCTAGTAGACCAAATTATGTGTGCGTTTATGCATGTATATATGTTTTGACCTGCTTTGTAAAACTAGCATGGCTGATTACAGAAGCAGTCTAATAAGGACAAGATGCTAACTCATGCAAAAAAACTCAATCCGCGGAGGGAGTGAAAATAAACAAGATTAATTGGTTTCAAGAAAATATATTAATAAAAGAACAATCTAGAAAGCATGAAATTACAAGTGTGGATTGTGGACTTTTTATTGTGCTCAGCAATTTTGTGGAATATCAATGCTAAAGATACTGAGATTGTCAAAATAAAATGGGTTTTTAATTGGGTATTTTATCAAAATTTCATTGTGCTTGAGAAAGCTTATTTTAGAGTGTAGAGGTTTGTCCCACATTGCTTACGTGGGAAAAAATTTAATGGTTTATATAAGGGAGCACACCTATCAAGTTCACTTTAATAGTTTAACTCTAAAGTGGCTTGGCTTATAGGTGCTTCACACCGTAAACCGGCAAAGTCGGTGTGCTTCACACATGCACCCGCACCCGCGCCTCGCGCGCGTGCGCGTGCGTGAGGGTGGCAGTAGGCTGCAATGTAGCGCTTTAATGACGCACTTTGCACTTAGCACGTCAGCAGTAAAGTGGCGCTGACGTGGCACACGCGTTGCGTACGTGTGGCGATTGAGTCACACGGGGTGCGCCTGTTGGATTGGACGCAACCCATGGTTCGTACCCGTTTGGGTGAACCGATTGGGTGTGGGCGTGTCTTTACGCAAACAGGTACAACCTGCTCGATTAGGTGCGTCTGGATCTATAAATAGAGCCCAGATCACAACCATTTACACACTGTATTAATCAGAAAACTCTCTCACTCCAAAAGTCGCTTTTCTTGTGCTGTTAATTCGTTATTCTGCAGAAACGAATTTAACAGTTCTTTGGTTCGTTTGCTTTTAATTTTTATTCGGTATTCTGTCTGTTCTTCGTTTGTGCGGACGTAAACAAAAGATCTTTCGATCGGGCTTCGTTGTATCTTCGAAACATATTCGCTGCAACCCGATGCACAT
This sequence comes from Arbutus unedo, assembly GCA_014822125.1. Lineage (NCBI taxonomy): Eukaryota > Viridiplantae > Streptophyta > Magnoliopsida > Ericales > Ericaceae > Arbutus > Arbutus unedo. Next base: position 13,431 of record JABCMJ010016149.1, read on the forward strand.
CAATTGGTGGGGGCGAATACTGTTTTTCGGAAAGCGACGTCGTAACGCGCCTCAAAACAAGTTCATCATACTGTTCATATTTCGAAGACTCCAGATTTTGCTCCAACAATCGAAAAATAGTAATCGGCAATGGCGTCAAAGTCTCTGTGACAGTTGACACAAGATTTCATGAATTTGGACAAGTTTGATGGCGGTAACTTTAGGTGTTAGCAAAAGAAGATGTATTTTATACTTACGACTTTGAATGTCGTTTATGTTCTCACCACTCCCTATCTGGAGGACAAAGAAGATGAAACATTGGAGGAGACTCGGGTGAGGATGAAGTTTGAGAATGATGACTACATTTGCAAAGGGCATATTCTGAATGCACTATCGGACCCACTGTTCGACGTGTATACCAATACGGAGACTGCGAAAGAAATATGGGACTCATTGGAGAGCCATTATCTGACAGAAGATGCAACAAGTAAAAAGTTTTTGGTTAGTCAATTTATGAATTTCAAAATGATAGATAATAAGTCTGTGATTGATCAACTGCATGAATTTCAACATATCTTGAATCAGTTTAAGATTAAAAATATGAATATGGATGAATCGATCATAGTTTCATCTGTGATCGATAAACTCTCTCCTTCCTGGAAAGATTTTAAGAAAAATCTTAAACACAAAACTGAGGATCTTACACTAGAACAATTGGCTGTCCACCTTCGTGTGGAGGAAGAGTCAAAGCGTCAAGAGAAGGAAGAACTTGGGGCTAATATCTCCAAGATTCATATGGTGGAAGAAGGGAAAGGTTCCAACAAGGGTAAAGGAAAAAAGAAATTCCGACGAAACAACGACAAGGACAATAAACCGAAAGGGAAAAAGGCGAAAGTGGAATGTTGGCGTTGCGGTAAGTCAGGCACTTCAAAAGGGATTGCAAATCCAACATGAAGAAAAATTCAGAAACATCGGGCTCAAAAGGTAATTTTTTGGTTGTTTTATCCGAGATTAACATTCTTGAAGATGCTGGAAGCTGATGGATCGACTCAGGTGCTACAAAGCATGTGTGCAATTCATCTATGAAGTGACTAATGATGGTATTGTTCTCTATATGGGAAATTCATCTACTGCTGTTATCAAAGGCAAAGGAAAAGTAGACTTGGAGTTCACTTCTGGGAAGATTCTGACTCTAACAAATATTTACTATGTACCAAAAGTTAGGAAAAATCTTGTATCTGGAAGCCTGCTTAACAAGCATGGTTTTAAGTTAGTGTTTGAGGCAGATAAATTTGTTCTGTCTAAAAGTGGTATTTTTGTTGGGAAAGGTTGTTTTGTAGAGGGCATGTTCAAACTTAACATAAATAATACAATTGCTATTTCTGCTTACATGATTGACTCTCTTTCTTTATGGCATACTCGTTTAGGACATGTGAATACTAGGAAAATGAATTTTATGGTTAAATTAGATTTAATTCCTAAATATAATTTTGATATAATTGACAAATGTAAAGTTTGTGCGCTTACTAAAATTCCTAGAGTTCCATTTCCTAAAATTCAAAGAACCACATCTTTATTAAAACTAGTTCATAGTGATGTATGTGACATGCATAACACTCCTACTAGGGGAGGCAAGAAATATTTTGCAATTTTCATAGATGATTTTTCTAAGTATTGTTATATTTATGTGTTGCATTCAAAAGATGAAGTTCTTGAAAGTTTTATTGCTTTCAAAACCGAAGTTGAAAATCAATGTGGAACAAAAATAAAACGTTTAAGGTCTGATAGAGGTAGTGAATATCACTTTCCTGCTTACTGTGAATAAGTAGGGATAATACATGAAAAAACTGCACCATATACTCCACAACAAAATGGAGTGGCCGAAAGGAGAAATCAGATTTTGACTGAGATGGTCAATGCTATGCTTAGTAATTCAGGATTAGGTACTGGTTTGTGGGTCGAAGCCATACTTACCGCTGCGTATATTCTGAATAGGGTACCTCTCAAAAAGTCGAGAACAACTCCATATGAGTTATGGAAAAAGAAGAAACCTAACCTCAGTTATTTTAAAACTTAGGGTTGTAGAGCAATTGTTAAATTGTCAAAGCCTAAAAGAAAGAAATTAGGTGAAAAATGAATTGAATGCATATTTATTAGTTATGCTTTACATAGTAAGGCATATAGGTTTCTAGTTTCTGAGCCATTTGATTCAATTGGAGTGAACTCCATTATTGAATCACGTGATTCAGTGTTGTATGAAAATAGGTTTGGTCCTATTCCGAAGGTAGTAAATCAAGAGGATGAACCAATCCCTTTGGAGTCTAATACAGAGGTTGAACCTTCGGAACAGGTCGAACTTCGAAGAAGTAAAAGGGCTCAAGTTGCCAAGTCTTTTGGACCTGACTTTGTAGTTTATCTAGTTGAAGGAACTAGAGAAATTACATGTAATCATACCATGATTACACTTCATGTAGAGTCTGATCCCTTAACCTACGGGGAGGCTATGAAATCACAAGACTATGATTTCTGACGAGAAGCAATCCAAGATGAAATGGATTCTATTATGGATAATAATACCTGGGTTCTTGCTGATTTACCTCCGGGTTCCAAAGCCATTGGCTGCAAATGGATTTTCAAAAAGAAAATGAAAGTTGATGGTACAATAGACAAGTTTCAGGCACGGTTGGTTGCCAAGTGTTTTACCCAAAAAGATGGTATCGATTACTTCGATACATATGCACCGGCAACAAGGATCTCTACAATTAGAGTTCTGATTGTCTTAGCTTCAATTTATAAACTTCGGATTCATCAAATGGATGTGAAAACTGCATTTTTAAATAGTGAATTGGATGAAGAGATTTATATGAAGCAACCAGAAGGATTTATTGTACAAGGTCAAGAACACAAAGTATGCAAACTTGTAAGTCTCTTTACGGACTTAAACAAGCACCAGAACAGTGGCATGAAAAGTTTGATAAAGTAATTGTATCAAACGGGTTTAGGATACACCAGTCAGATAAGTGTCTATACAGTAAATTTACTAGTAATAAAGGTGTAATCATATGTTTGTACATAGATGATATGCTTATCTTTGGGACTGATCTAGATAGCATACAAAATACAAAAGAGATTCTTTCTTCTAGTTTTAGTATGAAAGATATGGGTATAGCCGATATAATTCTAGGCATCAGAATTATGAGGCAAGAAGACAGTTTAGTCCTAAACCAGTCTCATTATATTGAGAAAATACTGAAGAAATTTAATCACTTTAATAGTCCCTCGATATCTACACCTTTTGACCCGCATATTAAGTTGTATCCTAATACCGGAAGAGCTATATCACAATTAGAATATTCTAGAGTGATTGGAAGCTTGATGTATGTGATGACGTGTACAAGACCAGATATTGCGTATGTTGTGGGTAAACTAAGTAGGTATACTCACAACCCAAGTGACGTTCATTGGAATGCAGTTAATCAGGTTTTGTGGTATCTAAAGAAAACTATAGACTACGGGATAGTCTATAGTGAGTATCCTTCGGTTCTAGAAGGATACACTGATGCTAGTTGGATAGCTAAGAATGAAGATCACTTATCAACAAGTGGTTGGGTCTTCACTATTGGTGGAAGAGCAGTTTCTTGGAGATTAAAGAAACAAAGTATCATTACAGACTCAACTATGACTGCTGAGTTTGTAGCATTAGCATCAGGAAGCAAAGAGGCAGAGTGGCTGAGAAGTATGTTGTGGGAACTACCCGTGTGGCCAAAACCTATGCCACTAATATCTTTGCATTGTGATAGCCAGTCAACGTTTTCACGGGCTTATAGCCAGGTAGGTATATAATGGAAAATCCAAGCATATAGGACTTCGAGATAGTTATGTCAGAAATTTGATAATCGATGGGGTGATAACCATTGATTATGTAAAGTCAAATCAAAATTTGGCGGATCCTTTAACAAAAGGTCTTGCAAGGGTGTTAGGTCTGACTCCAAGAAGATCTTTCGATCGGGCTTCGTTGTATCTTCGAAATATATTTGCTGCAACCCAGTGCACACCAATTGGTGGGGGCGAATACTGTTTTTCGGAAAGCGATGTCGTAACGCTCCTCGAAGCAAGTTCATCATACTGTTCATATTCCGAAGACGCCAGATTTTGCTCCAACAAAAGATTGTCAAATCTGTAGTTATGTATGTTTTTGAGACATTCCTGAGTTCAATCTTGAGAATTTCCAGATAATGCGGTAAACGCTAGTGACTCTAGATATACAAAAAATAAAATAAGTACGTAAGAAACTATCAACCTTGTAACTCAATGAGAAATATCTATAAAGAAGGCAGACTAACAGAGAAGAAAGCTCAAAATAAAGGGAAAATAGTATGAAATTACCAACCTCTGGCTTGTTTCTAATATTTTTTGCCCTATGTGCATAATCCAGTGTACTCAATGTCTCCTCCAGACAATGTACGGCAGGTGATACTGTAGCAATAATGCATGTCTTGGTTCTTCCTCCGAGTGAATCACGAAGAAGACGGGTGAGCTTGCTATCCCTGAATTAACATAGTAATTAGAAAATCGGGAACAAAAAAGAATCTGAAAAGGAAAGAAAAGCAACCTAAATATTCCAGAAAACAACTTTAACTAACCTGTAAGGGATGTGCACAAGATGCTCTACAAGAGCATTAATAACCCGTCCAAGAGTTAGCAAACTTTTGTTTATCTCTCCTGCTTCTCTTGCACGACCCTGTGAAACATAATAACGCGTGTTTAACTAAAAACATAAATAGCAAGGAATCGTTACATACACAGACAAACATCAAAAGACAGAAAAAGCAAGTTATATAAAAAAAATCCTCCTATAAATTGTGGCCCCTAATTCAGGCCTTGTACTTGTTCCAATCTTCCCCCATTCACATTCAAAGGAATGGGTTGTAGCCTGCAGACTCAATGAGGACGGGAATGCAATTCCACAGAATAAATTAGGCTTTAGTAGCTGAAAAATAACTAACAGATCCTATGTTTAGTACCAAATTCTTTTGTTTGTTACTATCATCAGTAGATGTGAATGTGAAAATACCTCCCTGGCACCAGAACGAGAAATATTTTCTGAACCAGCTAAATCAACCAGGTTCAACTTGCCACATTTGATAAGCTCTTCACCTTCTGGGGTTGCTTCCTTGATGTGTATGGTTATGGAGAAAAGGGAATGTGACCGACTGGAAAAAAAAACGTCCTTAATAAACAAGGAAACTGATCACATATCTAACTGCAACAATAGTGGAAAGTAATATTACCTTGATTGTTTGTTTAACAAAGTTTCAGCAGTGCGACGTTTTGCAGAACCTCTTTCAAGTAGAGTAAAAATCTCACTAGCACTTGTCACAATTTCCTCCTCTAATCCTCTTACAAGGACACCACCTTTCCCATCTTCCATGAGAGGCAACTGCTTTTTCTGCCTATCCTCCAACGGAACCCTAGATATCTCCTCAGGGGCAAGCAAGTCAGTGATCTCCTCATTATACAACTCTAAGAAAGTAACTTTAACACTGTACTCTGCATTTTGACCCTCCAACGTGTCAAAAATTTGTTTCACAGCTCGAGGTATGACACCTGCTTCTTGAGGCAACTCCCCATTAGGTCCACTCTGTCACAAAAGTAGAGACAGGATCAATATTAGAATTGAACAACAATAACGACCTTTGAATGAACTAACCACAAGAACAACATTACAATAGTACCTTTGACCTCTTACATTCCCCTTCCATGGTGTAAGTTTTCCCTGTACCAGTTTGTCCATAAGCAAAAATAGTACAATTGAAACCATCCAAAACTTCATTAACAATGGGAATAACCGCTTGATCATAAAGATCTTTTTGCTGAGCTGAAGGGCCAAAAACCTACGAAAAGCACAAATTAACCTCAATATATAACTTGAAAGTAATACAACACAGATAAACAAGATAAATCACATTCAAGTTGCAACATTTTTTAGCCTTTGCTCTCTATAGATCTTCATGTCAACAATCTCCTTCTCTCCATAATAGACCAAACACCTCAGATTATTTGATCTACCCTAATCTTCGAATTCTATCTAGTAAAACAGCTTTGCATAAGTTGTTGATTTGGCAAAACTGAATCTTTATATCCATCAAGTTAAAGAAAAAGTACACAGAAAAGAAAGAAATGCTAACTGTGCAATGCATGAAATGCCACATTTAGCAAACAGATAAAGTTTGAAGTATCTTCAAAAGAATGATGCTTCTTTGAACCGAGGCTGTAAGACTGACATTACAACATGAATGTTAAAATAAAACAATTTTCTGGATGAAAAATCCTACTTATCGCATGAGCTCATATTACTATGTTACTAGAAATAGCAATCAGGACAGTAGTATCCAACCCCAACACGTGTCGGACATGGATGACGGAAATAAAATGTTTGATATATCATAAGAAGAAGCAACGAAAAGAAAACTTCTATAGCTTCATTTTTTTCATTTTTTCTATCTACTCTATATAACCAATGCAGATAAGGCAACAAGTTATCAAGAAGAAAAATTTGTTTTGGATCATTCTTTACACAACTACCACATCTTTCCTGTGTCACTTCTGGTGTCACTTGAACATGGCAATAAAGAAAAAGAGAAAACAATAAGAAGAACAAGAACAAGAGAAATATGGAAGCCAACGTCAAGGCTCGACTTAATAGGCTCGCCCGGCTACAAAATCACAAATTTTTTTTTTGATGACCCAGTGTGTCCGGGATAGCTTACATACCGCTCAACTAATCTCTAGGGGACTAATTAAAATCTTCAATCCCACCATCCACTAGCGGGGGCCTAATTAAATAATGTTGATTTCCACTTTAAATAATCTTAAGTACCAAATCTCCTTGCCCTATTATTTGTATATGTACTTAATTCTCATATTGGTTGACTTGTGGATGCAAAATAATGCAATATTGATGAAGTATTAAAAATCGGGGCTTGAAGTCAGATGGGCTGCAAAGTGAGTATTGATTTCCATGTAGAATTGGTTATTAGCTACACAATTTCGTTGCCATAGTATTTCTAAATGCAACCAGCTGCTCATTGGAAAAACCAATTTCTTCAAACTGCATGAAGAGAACTCTACATTTCGGAGGGGTCGCATGGATCTCATCTATAACATCAATACAACACAAAGTATGCCGCACAGTTCCGGTAAGAGAAACAAACAAAAAGGAAATCCTAATAAAAACACGGAACTACAAGAGAAAGTCTCATTTCCAATTGAATATAAGCAAATACCCTTAAATTTCCCTGGTCATAGCGACAGAACAAACTAATTGAACAGAATTAAAAGCTCCTTAACACCAAATACCTTGTCGAATGTGAAAACCCTATCGATGTGTTTCCCAGCAATGTTTTGAGAAACTGCGACTTCTCTCTGGTACTCATTGCAAGTCACCACCTGCGGCGCATGGTTCCTCAACTCATCTTCGCTAAATGGCCTGAAAGCAAACATACAAAAATACATACATCAGGACTTAGTGTAATGCATATAACTGTATCTTTAGATCACGGATTGAAGTTCTAATTTAAAAAATAAATAAATAAAAAACTAACCCCAAGTATGCTGTACATGGGCGTTTATCTTGACGTGGTGTAATTCATATAGTTGTATCTTTAGATCACCGATTGAAGTTCTAATTTGAAAGAAAACCTAACCCCATGCTGTATATGGGTGTTTAACCATAGTTATACTTATGTAGAGAGAAGAAGGGAGTTTGGTACCTGCAACGGAGAAGGACTTGAACATTGACGCCTTTCTCTTTCGACATTTTCGAACGACGACTATGAGAGAGAATATCGCACGCCCCTATGCTATTGTGTTCTGTAGTGTGCAGATCCAGCCACTCAGGAATTGGATACTCTCTCTCGCTCGGGCGCCCGCCCGCCCTGAATCCTGAAATGAGAGCGGGACGAGAGAGAGATTTGAACTTTTGACAGCCGCTCACAACTCTGCGATCAACGGCTATCCTGGTACGAGCTTAGATCTGATGGTCTGTGGCGACATGGATGAAATTCAAATGCTAACTGTGGCTAAATTTCACTCACCGTCCTTGGGGTTACTAATAAATGCAAGGACGTCCTCTAAAGTTTGTAATAATTCTGTCATCCTTTACTCACAATGCTTCCGCGAGTAATTATCGAGACCTTGGAAACTTGACAGAAATTGAGTGAACATTTTGATGTTATCTCAAAATACTTTCAGAAAAATTAGAAATTACGTTAATCAGTTTTAAAAATTCAAAAAGACTTATTTTTTATTTTTAGTAACTTTTTTAAAAAATTTAAATATAATTTTATATAGTTTAATTTTTTTATCAAGACAAATTAATAATTAAAAAAAATTGAATAGAACATTTATCTGTAAATGATAAAAATGCTCTGTAGTTACAATCATACATGATCCCACACCTTGACAACCAAATATAACCCTCATTTAATATCTATTTTTCATGCTCCATGTATGGGTGAGCTTATCTTCTTCTATATTATACAATCAATTCCGGTCCCCAATATTCTTAACCCTACATCCTTTTCAATTCTCTCATTTTCTTCCTCTATATATCTCTCTCATTTCCACCCACAATAATATTTTAGTGTCTTCAATTCAATTTGGTTGTCAATTCGGTTGTTAACTTCAATGCATTGAAGAAAAGATTTTTAAAATTTTAATTTTTTATTTCGAAGTAGGACAATAAATTCAACCCTTCTTTCATCTCCCTTCCCTTTACATATAACTTCGTAGGTATACAATTTTATTTTTGTTTTAATTTATTTGATTGATCAATTTGTACTAGTCACCAACAAACAATTTGTCACCGATGAGCCTAATTTTTTGTGATGCAATATTGGTTTTTCATGTATTTGGTGATGCTCAACTTGTACACGCAATTGCATGTGTCCCAGCCACTAGTACTGACAAAAAAGGCTACATCTTATTAGTGTGAACTTCAAAGTGAAGCTTCATTACATTTTGACTTTCCAAAATAATCCTTAAAAACTTTCTTGCATCTTAATACATAGGGATATTTACGTAAAAAAATTGTTCCAATAAAAATTGCTCTCTAAAACTGCTCAAAAAAATTGTTCCAAAAAACTACTTGAGAAAAAAAAATCATATGCAACGAGTACAAAAATTATCAATCGTGTTTATACGCATACCGTGTTTGCATACGTATTGCGTGTGTCACGGATGCTAGTAGTAAAGAAAGCTAATAATAAAGGTTAAAATTAAAATAACATTCATTGCCCAGTAATAACTCAAAATTCAAATATCCCAATAAATTTTTGAATGAAATTTATACGACAAAAATCAAACGAACTGATAGTAAAGATTAAAGGAAATAGGATTCATTTGCTTCTGAATAAATTGAAATTCAAACCTTCAAAATATTAATCACGACAAACCATGATTTACATGCCATATGTCCTTTCTGAAAATAAGACTTTTTACACACCGAAAACAATTAATAATGTTTATTGTAGTGTGCCAATCGCAAGACCCGTCCCGCCAAGAGCCTGTTGGGGTGAAGCGTGGTTCAAAACCTAGTATCGATTGGGCTGTATATCCGTAGTCAATCTTGACCGTGGGGCGGGTCGGCAACATGGGTCGTTACCATGTCGAACTGTAGACCAACCCAAAATATTTATAATATACGACAGATGATTCAGCAACATGGGTAGTCGCCATGCCGAGTTGTCGGCTTGTCGTCCGATCAAGCAGCTAGGCCTCGTCTGGGAATGGAAGGTGCCCCAAATAGGAATTTGCAAGACTATGGCATGGTTCCTACTTAGGAAATCCTTGTGCTTTGAGGAAACGATCAAAATTGGTAATGTCCGATTTGAAAAGGGATCTAGAAAGGAATCCATGACGAATAGGGAAAGAATCTCGCGATATTCGATTACCAACACAAAGACACTTGATAGCTTATAAATATGGGATTACAAGGCAAAAATAGATAAGCTATCAATTGCAAGTACAATCATTGTTGTGCTTTCATTCCTGTATTCTAACTTAGTATCGGAGTACTTTCTAGCTGGTAACGGTTGGGTGGCATAAATTAGTTATTCCCTATGCAGGCTACAAGTGCAACTCGAATTCCAAAGACGAATCAGATCAATCTAGTGGATCTTCGCAACCCCACAATTTGCAACTCCATTGGAGACAAAAATATTGATTTTTTTATCGGTACAATGATAAAATCTCCATTGATGAGGGACTTAGGATGACCAAGCTCAATGGGAAAGAACTAGTGGGACCTTTTGCTCCTCACGAAAGAGGAGCACTGATTGAAGAAATTGGATCTAGGGATCCCCAGTCACCAGAAGGGGTCCCCAGGCTGACCAAGCAATAATTCATCAAACAGTTGAACTGCAATATGGAGAAGAGGGATCAGGCCCTCAATAGTCTACGTCTGGAGATTCTACAGCTCTGGACAGAGGTTCAAAATAATCAAGCTCCAGCAACAAGGCGAACACGAGAGAAAGGACGTACCAAGACCAGAACCCCTCGATTGACCGGAAAAAGAGATGTTGTTTATGCACCGAACAAATTAGTATTTATATTAAAACTGATCATTGCCTCAAGAATGTAGAAAATCAGTAAAGTAGCAAGACAAAGTACCAATCCATGAAAAACAGTTGAAAGGTTGTCACCGAAACTTATAGGTATAACGTTTCGAACGCTAACCTTGGTTTTTGAAAAGATTTGAATGTCTAAAATTGCAAAAAACTCAAGAATTGATTAAATAAAGAAAGTAGATTAGATCTTCAGAATATGTTCAACCTAGATTTCGATCGTCAACAACTACTCTTTAATAACTCAATCAAGAATTCAGGCCATAGAATCTTGATGAGGAAGATAATTTAATTCGAAAGATGTATTCTCAAATTAATTTTTGTTCAAGAAACATTAAGTCAAATCAAAAGAGGACATCGACCCAAGTATCAGATGTATCAAATTACTGGCAACAACTGATCAAGTACTTAACACTCCTTATTTGGTTAAAAAATAAGAACTCAAATCAATTTAAGAACAAAAGGTGAAAAATAGTTGAAACGATGTTGAAAACCTAAATCACTAGATGAACATCATCCTAGGATCGTGCCTAAAAGATTTAGCCTAGCATATTATTGGAAGAAATAAATAAATTAATTGAAAACATAATACAAGAAATTAAATAAATCTTACTTGAAGAAAGCCAGAACAAATTTTGAATTAAAACTGCTAGAACTAAACTCTCTAATTAAAAACTGAACGAAAAACTAGAAAGAAAACTAATAAGAAAATGATAGGTATTGAATCTAAGCCTTCAAATTCTTCAAATAAGAAGAAACAAGAATAAGTAAAATCTGAAATTCGCGCAATCCTGACCTGTCAGGACTAGGTACTAGAATATTTGGCTTCTTGGCCTGACTGGTTGGCGTGACCTAATAAACATGTCAGGTTTCTCCTTCTGCACGCGCTTAACCTGATGAACCAGTCAAGCTTCTTCCTTTGAGCTCCTGCGTGACTTGATAAACAGATTAGGCTTCTCCCTTCAACTCTTATGTGACCTGATAAACCAGTCAAGTTTGATCCTAACCTGGTGAAGAGGTCACTAGGCTGCCTTCTTGAATCTTAAATTTTCTTCTTCCTTCGAACTTCACATTGCCCTCGGTCCTTTGACACTTCATACAATTGCACTCATTTCATCCCTTGCGGCATCGAAATCACTTCGAAACATTCGGGACGTCAAGATATCATCACCGAACACCCTTTTTTCATAAAACAATTTGCAAATGGATAAAAACTACCAAATGTGCATCATCGGATAAAAACGATGATTAATCAAAACACGTGTGCCAAATTAGGACACGTTGAGCCATTATGCATGACCTATTGCGATCTCAACACCCTTTTCCCAAAATGGAATAAAAAATGCTCTAGGCATGTGAGTGCATCAAAGGTTTGGAGCACATACTTAGGGTGTCGACTATCATGACGGTGGGAACGGACCACGCCGTCGTGCATGGACTTCTATTCTAGACCAGTAGTTGGGTGTACGTAGAGAAGATTGTATGGTATTAGTGTTACAAAGACTGGGTGATTAGGAAGTAAATAGCAGTCCAGCGCTCATCCATTTGTCGGGAACGTCAGCAAAATAAAAAAAATTGTCTTAGGGAGGGTCTGTGGGATATAAGAATGGCAATGAGGTGGATCGGGGCCGAATTTGTCCATCCCCGCCTTCGATCCCTGATGTGAAGACCCGCCCTATTTTAATGTTTAAAAATATGTTACGGAAAGAAAAAAATATATCGGTACGGGTTGGACAAGATAAAT
>JABCMJ010016156.1:0-14009 GCA_014822125.1 Arbutus unedo
TCAATCAACATTTTCAAACCAAAGACCTTGGACAGTAGAAGTATTTCTTAGGCATCGAGGTGTTGTGTGGAAAGAAAGGTATCTTTATCTCTCAGCGCAAATGTCTTAGATATTTTATCTGATGCAGGTCTGCTCCAAGCAAAGGAGGCAAATTCACCTATGGACTCAGGGGCCAAATTACTGCCAGATACTGGTGAGTAATTCCCGAATCCTGATCAGTATAGGCGGTTAGTTAGGAAGTTGAATTATCTAACTACGATGACTAGGCCAGACATTCCTTACCCTGTTAGTGTGGTTAGTCAGTTTGCTCAGAATCCACTGGTTCTTCACTGGCACGCAGTTCTCTGTATCGTCCGGTATCTACAAAGTAATCCATAGAAAGACATTCGGTACCATAATTAGGGACACACCTAGATAGAGGGACACAACCCTAGCCACTTCTGAGATTATGTGGATCTGTCAGATTCTCTCCGAATTCCAAGTACCAGTGGAAGGACCAACCCAACTAAGGGGTGATAATCAGTCTGCCGTCCATATTCCCACCAATCCCGCGTTCCACGAATGAACGAAGCATATTGAGATCGACTGTCACTTCATCCGGGATGAATACAAGAAGGGCGCAATCACTCCTAGTCATGTGCGCACTGGTGAACAATTGGCTGATATCTTCACTAAACCATTAGTTGGTAATCAAGTTTTTTATATATGTAACAAACTGGGCACGACTGATATATATGCGCCAGTTTGAGGGATGGTGTTAGGGCTAGGTTTAGCTCTCTGTAAACCAATGTGCCTATGTTGTTAGGGTTAGGTTTGGTTTAAACGTCTAATACCATGAAACACAAACAGTTTAGGGTTTGTCTATTACACCCTAATACACACGCAATGAATATATAAAGATAGATTGGGTACAAAGGAAAATGACTAAGGCCTCGTCACCTAATACTAAACATAAACATATATATACTTGTATATAAGTAAGAGCATGCTTGTGTAAGACACTCTCCAACACGCGTCGTAAACGTATGTTAGACAATCTTACATATGTGACGCGCCTCACTAGTCCTATTATTATTTCTGTTTTTGAGACAAGAAACATTTTATACACATAGGAGACAAGTGTCATCACTTCAGAGTTTTTGAATTAGAAGAAAATGACTCGCAATCTAACGACAAATAAAGACAATGTATATGTTTATCACCAATATTTACCCCCAACCCTTAGATTTTTCAGTTTTAGAAGTCAAGTCATCATTATTTATACTTTTGCTCTAGTGTCTAGATTCTAAATATAATTTCTTACTCTTAGGATATGATAACAATCAACGTAGTGTAACCAATCCGTAGTTCTTAAATTAGTGATGTAGGACGGGTTAGCACACTTCCGCTACTGCCGCTTACAATAGAAGTCGTGTGGTTTTGTCTAGAAAACAAAACTTCAACTTGGGATACATGTGCACATAGGAAAAAGAGAAGAAAGAGAAGATACGAAAGAGAGATGCTCACTATTGCAAAATATTAGGCAATTTTAGCAAGGATCGCAGCCCAAATTCACAAAAATCGCAGTCTTGTTTCTCAAATTCAATATTTAACTCAATCTACCTCCAAAACGAAAGATTACGTATCAAATTATAATCCATGCAAACCCTAAGTGGAATGAACTTAGATTGAAATGCATGTATTGAATAAATGCTTACAGTAAACCTCCAACGACTTGATGCAATGAGGTAAAAATGCGCGTAATGCATCTATCGAACCTACTAACAATTAGAAGCAACAAACGAACATGTATTTAATGTATCTAAATGCATTGAATCTAACTTCTAGATTCATGATGAACCTTGAATAACCATTGGTGTCATGAACCATATATTTTCGAATGCCCAACACACCCGAGTCCACCAAACTACTACGGAACTTGGTTATGGACTAAAAAAGCTTCTTGATTTCTTAGTTTTTGGTTTAGGCTTCCAAAGTCTTGCTAAAATGGCAATGAATCGTTTGCCAAACAGACTTACCGGAAAGTCTTTAGTATCAATTGACACAAAATCTAGCCAAAACACGTATAACTTACATATTATGACATTCTCACACACAACCATATAACCAAGTAGCAGAAACATTAAACAACAAACTTATAATCTTAGCAAACTGTGTGTTGTGTAAATTCGACAGTAATAAGCAGGCTTCTTGTAATTAGTCAAACAAAGATAAAACACAATGCTTCAAAGCCTCATATCTACATGTGCACAACCAGTCTACATATGCATACACTGCAATACACAGGAAAAAGTACAGAAAACAACACCGACCTTTCTGTCTCCAAGCATGGGTGTCAAACCCCCAGGGAGATCCTTCTCAACAGTCGCGAAACCACTGCTAGGATCACTTGTTTGCCTGCAATCAAATAAAAAATGAAAAAGACAAGCAAATAATCGATTAGGTTGCAGTTAGAAGGACATCTGCATGTAGACAGAAAATATAGCCATAGTTAAGCTTCATCATTCCAAAGTCCCAGTTCAATTGACAGAATGGCATGAATTCTTTTTCTATTTTATTGGAAGGGCAAAATGGCATGCCAAGCTATTCAATAGTTGTTTCGATGAGCCCGAAAATATAAAATAATCACCACTTTCCATTTCTGTCACCCAATTTTTATCTTTTATCCCCTCTTCTTTTTGCACCTCATGCGTTTACATTGAGAAAAAATAGCTGAGCCTAGCCTTTAGGAAACGATGAGGGTGTGCTTCATATTTAAAAGAGGCACATCATGGATGATCAGGTATATAGATTCTGAAATTTATTAAGTTGATAAATCATTTACAAACTAATGGTCTTGCAACAAGCACAATTGTTAACAAGTTATGTTGTCCTAAATAGGTCAGGACAATCGAGCTATTTATTTCCAACCATTAATAAGAACAATCAATCAAGCCTCTTCATCTTATCAACAACTCAAATCTCTAATGTGACTATATAAAAGAACTCAGCAACAGCTCAGACTGCTACAACTAGTTTAACACTAGCCAGCACCAACTTACAAAAAGAGGTTTGGCCTAATTTCTTTAAGTTGTTCGGTGTAATAATGGCACTGCTGATAGGGCAGTACATGGGGCTAACTGCCTATTCTGCTTTTTTGCAAATCATCACAAAACAGGTTTGACATTCCAGATGAGATCATGAGACCAAAGGCAGAATGTTAACCAGTAAATCACGCCACGAGCCAATGGTTAGAAAATCACAATCACATTTATTTAGATTTTGGCCTGCATACAATAGGCACTGCACTCAACCAACTGCTGTGAAACAGGTAAAAAAAAAAAGAAGGCACTTGTCTGGCATTTGGACAACAAGCTAAGCAAACCAAGATGATGTAAGCAGCCTACCATTAACCACACTAACAGTTTATCAGAACAAGGACATTTTAGCAGTAACAATAATGAGAGCACTGGAATTGAAGGAGAAAGCAGTTACCTAAATTACAAGGTTAGATCCCTACGTGAAACTGTCATACCAGTAAATTCTTTAATAGCCCCAAAATGACACTCAGAATTCTTTCTATCCCTATCCCATGCTACTTTTGAGCCATTTAACATTTCAGCATACATATCAATTATCAAAACCAACGGAAAACAAAGAACTAAATAGAAGTAACCAAAAAGAAAGCATACCCTGGTTTGACATGCCCACTGAGAACGAGATAAGGTGTCTTCAATCGAGCTTGAGTTTCCCTCATCCTCTCCACAGACTGCGATGGTGTATCCGAATTTTTCATTTGCTTTACCTTCAGTTCCTCTTGGTATTCACGTATGCGCTTTTCTTGTTTTGTTTTCCCCGGTGCCTTCCCATGGAATTTGTGTGAAATCAACCGGAAGGCTTCCTTTGGGGTCAACTGGTAAACACAACCAAAGAACCTAAATGAATAATTGGATATTGCCTCTGATCACTATCTTGTTTTCAGTCATAGGAAGATCAGTGAAATCAAACTAGCATAGGAATGCCCACAACCAAAATGTAAACCATAACCGCAAACAGAAAAAATAGCCATTTAGTCAAGTATGTTCTAGAAGTCTCCATGACTAGCAGTCAACAAATGATAATGTTGAAGAAATAAATATTCTAGAAAAAAGTGGATTATCATATTTAATGAAAGCATCTAACACTAACATATAGATTTCCATCACTCAGTAGACTGTACAAATTCTTATGGCAATGAAGTATTCAAGTTTTGAGATCACAACAAACCTCTCTAGAGAAAGGTTATCGTGCTGGACACTTCCTACACATGCCAAACTCCATACATCTTATACACATGCTATGTGATGCAGGACCATCAACCCAGGCTGAAGTGAGTTTCACTGTGATTGACAGGAGCTTGGGCTAGAAGTTCAAGGGATTGAAAGTCTCTTCCCACTAGTTGCAGCTTTTCAGATCAGTGTCCAATGTCCCTGCGTCATTACAATTTACAACCACCAGTAGAAACCTGCTGCCATCAACTACGATCAATACTATTACACCAGTTACACCGGACACCATAGTGTTTTTTCCTAATGATACTGCTCCTACTTCCTCTACTCTTTCTTTCTCAGTTACTTGAGGGTATATCTATATGCTTCGGAACTCCCATAGAGACTTGGTTGTAGAAGTCATCCAGACGATCACGCGATGAAACACTCATCTTAACAAGCTTTGCCTAAACGCAAAGGCACTTTATTGGCTTGGTGAAAGGAAGCCCTTTCCAAAGTGATTAAGGTCTACACATTCCAACAATATCTTTTCCACAAAAATGTCTTCTACAACTGAACCTATTCTTTGTATTCACATGGCATTTGAAATCATCCAGGTTTTGCTATTACAGAGGAACATATGTACATTGATGTAGTAGGGCTACAAATTAATCAGACTTTGTAATGAGAGGCCCACACATTTCAGATTTTGTACGAGTGGCCCAACCCACACATCAATAGTTTCCACCCTAGATTTACTAAATTAAAACTTTAAAGGGACAAGATCAAAAGCCTTCAATTTAAAAGTGTCTACATGAGTTCCAAATTCACATTTCATTGCTCCAAATTCGCATATCTTTGGTAGTTATTCCATTTTCGCCCGGTTTCATTACTTTTGTCTCACAAATGCAAGAATTCTCCCCAATAATACTGTAATAGTGAAACTTCAATTAATGAGATCTTGTAGTATCTTTTATCAATCTGTTTCCAACTTGAGACATCTCTACCACATCCCTTACCTTATCAAGCTGTTGAAGACCAAATTTTTTGAAAGATATTATGTCCGTTATATATTGCATCGACATATATTTTAAGAGTAATACATTACCTTGAAATCTTTTATGTTTTTATCTAAATATTTCTCAATCAATTTTTGCTAGTAAACGACTAAGCAACTAGCAACATAATAGCTAGTAGATACTAAGAAGCTACAAACAAGCAGAGTACCAACCAAAACTTGGCTACCCGTTCCAAATGCAACCAATTAAGTCTTGTAGCAGTAAGTAAAGCAGTATAATAGTCGGCTTTGCCCTAATCAACTTGCATTTCTCGATCACTAGATAAATGATACGTCAAGAACAGCAGGATTTTTTAAAAAAAATACTTTTGAGATATCAACTTACTGTAGAAATTGCTCCCTCTGTGAACTCACTTCAAGGAATGATAGGACTGTGCAGGTTCAAATTGTCATAGGGATGGGATCAAGAGAGAATAAAAGAGTCCGGCTAACGCTTGATCCACTGTTAATCATGGATCCTCAACAAATTCCTAAATGCTCTCTACAATATGGTCTCATCTGTCCATAATTCAATCATTTCATTTTCTCAATCAATTGTTCTTAAAACCATCATTCTTAAGGACAAAGACTAGGGCCAAAAGGAGGGAAAGCCCTTCATCTTGGTTCTCCTGTAGTTGGATCCTCCGGAACCATAAGTTTTACGAGTTTCCCGATCTAAAAGAACCAGTTGTACATGATAAAAAATTGGCTCGAATGTTCTACTCGACACCGGAAGGAGAAGAACACGCCATTAAACAACTTGAAATGATTTAAGTTTTTCTATTTGGAATCGTGCAAGGCCTTATTTTACTTTGGCTGGATTATCCGTCACTAGCGAGTGTGGAAACAATGTGCTCTACCTAACTGAGCTACAGCCCTTGGTGCTTGCGATACATAACCTATTACACCGAGTACATAATCTATTGCATCCTTCTTGAGCTCCAAAGAGCAACTCTTCTAAAAATCTCACTCAAAGATGTGGAGTTGCAGTTTTTTAAATATCTGTGCTTGATACATTTCGGACTATAGTAATTAAGGAAATCAAAAGGAGACTAGAAGAAACATTTTACTTCAACTTAAAATCAATATGAGGTCTAATATATTTTGCAAAACCTGTTTTACTGCTAAAAAATTAAATGCAGTAAGAACATCAGAATGTGACAAATAAGTCAGCATGCATGAATTATTGTGAATAAAATAGGTCACAATTTAGTATAAAATCCATCAGTAACTGCGTAACCTATAAATTTTCTCACATTCATGCAATAAGGTGCAGCATGCGAGGTGCCTGTCCTGCGTGCCACATGCACATTAATGCTAAAACATTAAAAATTGGAAAATTGCTTCTTTGTGAAGAGAGCACTTACAATTCGTCCGTACTCATCCGTCCTTTCAATTCGTATCTCTTTTTGTCCATCGTTTTCATATATTCCAACAAGCTTACTCTTTTTCTTGTCCATGTTTCTACCACCCCATTCAACAGTTTCTTTGAGTGTTCCCCGGTCTTTAAGCAGCCTAAGAGCACCAGATAATCCTTTCCCTACAGCCGTTTCATGAATCATTTCATCTGGAAGTATCTCCTCTTTGTCCTCAGAAACAGTGTGTTCCTCTTTGTCAGTAGCTTTTACCTCTGTCCAACCACCATCCTCATCTTTTGTTTCTTGATCCAGGGCTTTTGGTGCTACATCCTCCTCCATGAAGACATCTTCACCTTCTGGCTTATGAGCTTCTGAAAGAGCACAAGTGAAACTGTACATTGAAGATTAAGGAAATGGAATATATATGTACAAAATAACCAGACATGACCCTGAGGACCTGCACATGGATTCAACAAAGAATATAGCATTTTACTGCAGGACATCAAGAAAGTGGAGCAATGTAGAGATATCGTTTAGCTACAACAAGAAAAATGCAAAAAAGGCCATGAAACACGTTCAGAAGTCGTCAATAGAATACACATCCAGAATTCAATTACCAGACCAACATGGGAGGAGTAAATCCTCAAAAGAATGGTATCATCTCTACTCCCAATCTCTTGCATGGCTACGCCTAGTTTTGTCTAGACGCAAAACATGGGTATCGTCTATCGTGTGATGCAACACATCAAAGAACATACAATACTGCAAGCAGGGAAAAGTAAAGGCTTCTCCAATTTGATTGCATCTATTTTTTGGGTTCATAAATGTAATAAGACCCCACAGGATACCTGACATATTTGCCAATGTAACATCTAACCATGCACTAATGATATTTTTACTTTTCTTTCATTTGGTTCAGGGCACGAAAAAAAGACTACCTTCGTCAAGTTGGAGACCCCACACGAACTCTTCCATCTCTGTGAAGACAACCTTGCTTTCTTGTGTCTCTCCACTAGCAGGGTTTTGGTCATCTGCAGTTGAATGGCTAGCGGTTGAAGCAGCCAGCCGAGCAATGGCCTGAGGACCAGAAGCTGCCGCCTCACTTTGCTTCTTGAGAGCTAATTTTCTTGTTCTTTCTAATGATTTGTGGAGATCATCGTCATCCCCAAATACTAGATTATCATCATATTCCTCAGTTTTGACAGTGACAGTTTGCTCCTGTCGTAGTGCTTTGGATGCCTCGTCAGCTTTAGCATATGCAGCATGATAAGCATTGCTTCTCTTTTCAGCCTCCAATCTCTCTTGCTCTTCTCTAATAGCCTTCCTCCTCCCATCATTCCGCGAACCAAGATCCCCTACTCCCAATCCGGCAGATAAAGCTTCCGCTTCAAGGGCATCTAGGTCTATCTTCTCTTTTTTCCTCAATGATTTCTTTTTCTTGGGCTTCTTAAACTGAACCATTTCTTCATGAGTGTAATAATCTGATGATGTGATTTTATCAGATGTATTTAAGTCTTCAAAATAATTGTTTGCCGAAACACCCTGTATCCTTCTTCGGAGCTGGCAAAAAACACACATTTTCAGTAAGAGTGCAATAAATACTCATCTCAATTGGCTATTTGTAGCACAGCATCAACAAGAAAAATACCTCCTCTAACTTCTTCTCTGCTTCGCCAGTGAAACGTCCACTTGAATCCAGAGTTACCCCCTGCAAAAGCAAGTATAACCAACCACGAAAGAGGAATACAACTGAAGACTTGCAATTTCTACAGACAGTAAGAGTAAAGCCTAACCTCATCTACAATTGGATCATCATACTGTGGGAGTAGTTTCCTTTCAGAACCTGGTTCATCGTTGAACCTAAAATTACACAATGACCAAAAAGGTAATTAATCATCTGAAACACATGCAGGGACATTGAACAGAGTGATTTCTTTCTTACTTGTCGACATAAATTCCCGTTTTCGGCTTTGCAGCCTTATAAGCCTCATCTCTCTGCTTTTGCTCTCCAATTTCCACATTTTCAAGCATGTCCATATCTATCATACACAAATTGTCATATCAACGTCAGCATATATGGACCAGAAAAATACCATAGCAGAGAAGTGGGATGGAGGGAAAGGGGCATAAATGAATAAAGTTTTACCATGATTGACGTCACCATCAGCAAGTATGCTCTGATCTTTGAGTGTCAAAACAACTGCACCACCTTCAATTACTTTGTCAAGCCCATGAAGAACTTTAACTCCAGCTAAGTCTTCTGTTAATCGATATCCAAAACAAAATTGCACACAATGGAGTTACACAATGAAAATGAAACTTTGGCAAGAACCAATGAACATAACATAAAATGGGAAGAAAAAATGCTATGCAACAAAGATGACATTCATAAGTCCCAAACTTAGTTCCATTGACAGGTTTTAGATTGCTATGCTGACAAGGGAAGAAAACAGAATGGTGTGCACCATTACGAATAGCAAACCTCCTGATTTAACCAATTTCTTGCATAAATCACTCAAAAGGAATTTAGAAGTCCCCAGGAAAGGGGACAGTCTTTGGGTTGTTAATTGAATAAAAGACAACTGAAATCCACCCAAAATATGTAGGTCATGATAAACTATTAAATAATAATAGAAATCCTAATAATTGAGCGAGAAAAGAAGCATACTAGCAGTATGCTGGGCTGCCCCATCATCTTCGATTTCTCCCTGATTGATATTGTCCTGGAAACAATTACATGTTAGATAAAGATTTCACTCCTAAGCAGAAGAAAAGGAAGCCAAAAGAAACAAACTAACCTGCTCCTCAAAAACCTTTGAGAGCTGCAGGACCTTCTCCTTTTCAAAATTCTTTTTCTCCTCAATTTTGCGGCTCCTATTAACCCAGTTGAGAACTTCAGAAACTCCTTCAGATTTATTCTGCAGTCTTTCTTCCTTCATCCTAAGGGAAAATAAAACAGCAGAAAATTGATAAATAGAATCTCGACCAAAAATTGTCAAAAAGTATGTGAGTACAGCTTCTTGGAGTGCCTAAGCACAAGGGTACATCTGTTTTTATCACAAAAGCTCCACATAACTTTAATACTAGCATTAACTAATTGAAGATGATGCAATTGCAAACTGATATGCAAAAGCCAGCTTGTTTTGGTATGTAAGCTAGGGGTATGTTCAATTGCAGCACAAAAGCACCAAATCCAAAAGAACATTTGGAACATTCTTTGAGGTCTCTCGCTACTTTCTTCAATTAGACATGCACAATTAGGGTTCAGATTGTCCAACACATTGGGGTGGTTACAAAAAGCCAATGAGCTACATTAAATATAAGAAAGAAATGAAATCAGCAAAAACTAGAAAAAGCTAGATGAAGCCTACAAAGTGTGTGCCTCTGAGAGACCTGCATGTTATTTAATAATGATGTGCAAAACAAATAATAAAAATAATGTTTACTGGTACTAATTATCCTAAGCTTCAATTTTGTGGGATTTGGAATAAAATTCATAAAGATGTTAAATTTTGATATGCATTTTAAAATGTTTAAAGTTTTGTGATAAATATACCGCCTCCTTGTTTTAACTTTTAATACATCCGTGATAGTCTTATTGTAAAAACTACCTGTTTCTTGTGTAGCTATGGGTCATGAGGGTGGATGGGTTTGGAAGTGCATGCATAGGTGGATGAGAGGTGATTCATGTTTTCTGATCTCCTAGTCTTCCATATGATTGCTTTGGATGGCTTTTAGGTAGATTTTGTAACAGTATGGGGTATCCGGGTAAACAATATAGTCGGACATTTGTAGGATTTTGAGTGTGATAATTAGGGGAAGGGTAAAAAAAAAAAGAAAGAAAGGGCAACGTTCTGCTGCTCTTTGTTGTTAATGACTTCTAACAGCTTCTTTATCCAGCATGATTAAGCTTCATTTTCTCAGGGTGCACCCTAGTCTTGTTTAACTCAATCAGATGACTTTTTGACCTAAGTATCCTTTCCAATGTTCTACACATGCAAAATCAGATTTTGGAGGTACTTAAAAGTTATTTTGACCCCAAGACTATGATGATAAATGATAAAAGACAAAACATTACACGGTCTAGACTTCAGAGAAATCATTAGTAGAAGTTTATCCGGTCATACTGAATTCTAATATGTTATCCTGTACAATTGTCTGCATTCTCATGAGAATTTACATTTAATACATGAACATGCTTGTTGGTTGATATGTTTTGTGTTAGCATAGGAGGCAATGAGACATACCATACATATGCCAAGAGAGCAATCTAATCGCAATGAAAGTTAAAGCTCTATTTACATCTTGTGGGCTGAGTTGGTTATTGTATCTTTGGTGGGCAGACATCGAGTCAATTTTCACCGATTGAGGTGTGACCAAATTGGTGAGAGAGTCAAGGAGTTCATCACTTGGCATTAGCCTAAGTTAGGGGATTACATGAGAAATTTGGCCCAACAATCCAAGGTCCAACGTCCCTATATCAAATCTAACGATATTCCAGCCTAAAGGGCTGACAATGGCCAGATTTGCGGTTGAGCGGGAGCTTCATGCGCCTGATGTCGAGCATGCATAATGCATCCTACGCAAATCACACATCATTTTCCCTTGAGATGAGAAGGTTTAGTATGTTTGAAAGTCAATATTATATTTCTTGTCCATCTATGTTACTTTATTTTATTTCAGTTGAGTTGGTTTGTTCGCTAGGTATGTTTAGCTAACGCTTTCAGTGCTAGCTTCCAGGTATTCAGAGACGTGGGCCCACTACAGTCTCCGGGCAAGAAATGGCGACGTTATGCCTAAGACTGTTTCAACTTTTGCCGTATTAGAGTTACCGTTTGATATATGCATGTTATAACCTTGTTTGGGCCCGTAATGTCATCATCAATTGCCTGCTTACCTAAAAATGTGGCCAGTGTAGGGTCCATCCTACCAAGAGAAGGTCATATCCTAGACCAAACGTGGAAAGCACAAGCGGTTCAATCACACCTCAATGCCTCATTCAATTGAGCATTTAAAAAATTACAAATCTATGTGTTTATTACATGTAATTCAAATAAGACCAACTCCCTTGAGTATAAGACTACAACAAACTAATTAGCACTTGGAGATGCTATCGAAGTATGCCTACCCCTGAACATACTACTCCCTCCATCCCAGATTGTTTGTCTTATTTCAAAGATCGCGTCATTCTTCAGATTTAAAAAAAAGCACTTTCGTGCAATTTTTTTTGAAAAAGTTCCACACCAATTGAAGAAAAAACTTCCAAGATCTTTAAATTAGTGCAGAAAAAGTATGCACTTAAGTGCTTCATTTTTTAATCTGAAAAGTGGCAGTCGTTCAAAAAAGGACAATCAATAAGGGATGGAAGGAGTAAATTTTAGATTGCCTATGATACCTTTCCCAATTCCCATCCGTGGCCAAACAATCATAGCACTGAGTTTCTGAAGCAAAATTGGCACCAACCAGGTCCAGCAACAATTAACAAACTGGTCTCTCGCAGGTCAAAACCAATCGCATGTCGGTAGAGGAAATTTTCATTATTGGGCATCTAAAGTGTACCATCTTCCACAGGACATATTGGCATTCCAAACAACTCTACAAATTTCTCCATTAGGAAAGACAATTGTTTGCTTGTTTGGTAAACTATTGCCCATAATTTCCAACATCGTTATTTACCTAAGAAAACATTCCAATACGATATACTCTTCTAACTGGTCATTGTTGGCTAGTCAAAATAACCCAAAAGGAGAGGGAAACACTACAACAGCACTTTGGATCCTTCCATAGTAATCATATTACACCAATCGAAAGAGGGGAAAAAAGGCAAGGGAAAACACCAAAATTTTATCGATATCATTTTCCTTCAATTTTGATGCACCAACATTTTTGTAAGGCTGGCAACCACTACACGACAGAAAGACAAGAGGCCAATACTTAAATCCATTCGCCCATTTGAACTTTGGGACCTTAACACATAAAACACAAAGAAGCTATAGCATGGAAATCATCACCAGGTATAATAAGCAACAATGCAAAATGAGCAAGGAGAAAACTTCGTATCAACAACACACTGAAGCAATGCAGGTCTATGATGAACGAACAATACTATTTATTCTTTTAACATTTAGTGTAGGTCAAGATGTACCACAGTGCTATTCTGAAAATCCAATGTGATGCTAGCACCACACAGCTTTATGCTCCTTAAGCCACCACCACAGCATTCTCTTCAATTTATTTGTTCTCAAGAGAAGCTAATTTAGTCATAGAAATGACACTGATACGTTCTTCCACCATAATGTGCAATAACAGAACTATACAATTGCATACCCTAAATTTTTTCCTTACGCTTCACTTTTGCTTACGTGCATCAAGAGCTGCCGAATTTCTCTTCCTCCCATTTGCAAATGGAATACAGACTCTGAAAGAAACTAGAGACGAAAGAGGTACACATTCCAACTTTGCTTGTTATATTGCTTGTATGTCCATATGGAGAACTAAGTGGCACAGACATGCAACGCAACAGAGACACACCCAGGGATGGACTGAGGGGGATGGGTTGCAGCTTATCAAGATATTTTAAGATCATATAGGTTCACCCTTCCAACTGTAGTATGGTTGTTACACTTCTTACTTGCACACACATTTGCCACCCGAACGTGAAATCCTTTCTTCATCCTTGATTACGAGCCAATAGTACTGCTTTAAAAAAGGTAACACAAGAAGCCAAAATCTATAGGTTTATAAATCAAAGGTAGGGGAATTTTTACTTGCACCACCTACCACCCATACTTTGAGTGATTTTATTTACACCTCCCCCTTGAAGATTAGAATGGTTTTGGCATAAAGAGAAATATGGAATTGGTTGCATGTCAACTAAAGTCTAAAATTGATGGTGCACGCAGTAACGACAATGGAAGCAGGTAGAATAAAACAGCACCAGCAAGCAGCAACAGTGCTAGAACGCAACAGACTCGTGGTGAGTAGCAACTACTGGAGAATAGCAACTACCAGAAAGCGGATAAGCACGCCAGAATTATGGGGTATTATAGATAATCAGACTCATTGCTTCCCGGAAGCCATTGCTGGTTTTTTGCTTTCACGATGAGCACACCGCTGATCCTTCACTAACAGAAGGTGGAAGATCTTTTGAACTTTTATCTCTTATTCCGTAAATTAACTAGCATGCATGAGAGGAGGGGAGGTTCAGTCTCAATTTCACTCTTTCCATTGTGCTTTTGCTGTTTCTTTGCAAGTATTCATGGCTTATCGGTTGATTAATTACTGGGTTCTCCTACTTTATGCATGATCTTCTGGTTTTCTTACTTGGGGTTATCATTAAAATTGCTAACTTTTGACTTCGTGCACACT
>JABCMJ010016158.1:0-17041 GCA_014822125.1 Arbutus unedo
AGAAACTAACACACACCCACTCCCATGGAGAAACCAGCGTGAGAGGAGAAGAGAAGAGAGAGAAAAGTCTGGGTTTTCTCCCCAAAAATCTGATGTGGAGTATTTTAAATGCCCAAACACACTTACACCCCTCCCCATTACACTTGTCACCCACAACACCCTTATCTTACATACATTACACATAAACCCCCAAATCATATACATACATAAATTGTATAAAACCCCCTTTTTTTTAAAAATCAAGTTCCGGGTAATATTTAAAAAAATTTCCGGATTCTCACACTTTCGATGTGGGACGGGACATCACAAAGTAATAGTTTTTATTTATAATCTCGATTATACCCTTTTGTTAAGAAAAAAAAGTGAGCAATAAATTAAACTGAAAGGTTAAAAAAGTAAAAGAAATTATAATATTCACTTTTCTTCCTTAACCAACCATGAAAAATATTTTAAAATATCACTTTCCTCTAGATAAACCAAACAAATAAAAAATGTGTCTCTCTCATTTCCCTCCCCTCCACGTGTGTATAATCTTGCTCAAGAGAAGCAACGAATTTAAAAGTTTCAATTGTTGGGTCGTTTTGAGAAGTGTGGATATAAATACGAAATACAAACATGTAGATACGTTATTTTTTTATAATTTGAGTCGTAGTGTTGTTAGGGACGCTAGTATAAAAAAGTTAACGCTGAATTAATGTCTAATATTATACAAAATTATTCGAATAACATGCGTCAACTATCAATATATAAGATCAATTATGTAATTATTCAAGAATTCAATATTTGTGATAATTTTGACACTGCTTTAATGTCTTAAAATTATTGTTTGAGCTTTTAACATGTCTGACGTGGTCCAACATGTCTCTAACGTGTTTTGAACATATCTTAGCTTGTCTCCAATTTAAAGTTGCCCTTCACAAAAGGAAAATAAGTATTTCGTTTCGGCGGAACTCAAAGTTGCTCTTCATAGAAAGAAAATTATTTGCATATTTATCAGAATCAGAAAGAAAGTTTAGAATATGTTCTTGTCTAGGGTGACACCAAAAATAATAATGACCTGATTTCTTATTCTTTTTAATTTTAGCGTATATATGTTCTAAAAATATCTTCAAAATCGAGCTCAAGATTGTGTGCTTCTGCAAGCTCAAGGCAACTGTACAAAATCCTAAAAATGTTTATGAATACTTGGGCTGGGGTCAAGCCAAACTCATAGAAAAACATGAGTATAAAAGGATGCAAAGGGAATCGAACACCCCCTTCGACAATAGCAATGATAGGAATGTGGATTCTATCATTCCTTTGGGTTGGTGCAGCAATGGAAAGAATTAATCTTAATTGTACATCATCAGGTATGCCATATTGTTCTTTGAATACCCTAATTGAATTCTCGTTATTAAAAATAGACCAATACTTGCTGGAAGACATGTCATTCAACACCTAGCATTGAAATGCATCTAAAGTTTGGATGGTAACTCTCTCAAAAAGAACAATAGTGTGTAACACCATCACCAAGGGATATAGTTTCCAAGTCCAGTAGATTCGCATGGAAACCCACTAGAAGTTAACCCGAAATGCATGCAAACACGGGTTCACAATTACTAAATCAACATACTAGAACTGCTAAACAAACGATGAATAGTAAAGATGAACGAACCTAGAGAGTCCTCAAAAACTGGTGAAGTGGGTGCAATACGTGAACAGGGGGCTCGAAGCAATTGCAAAATATCGGAACCTAGTGATGAAAACTTGGAAGAAAAAGGATGTTCTGAAGGAGGAGGAGCAAGATTTCTTAGATGCAAGAGTGCAAAAATACACGTTTAGAGAGAGAGAGAGAGAGAGAGAGAGAGATGAATGACAGAAGTGTATTCACAAGGTTGGTAACTTTTCATATACTTGGTACGATGGAGGGAATTCAAAAAGTTACCATCAGTTCAAAAGGTTTTTGCATGGGAATCAAGTAGATGTAATTCTCTTAGCCAATCATACAATAACATGTGGCAACACAGTTAATTCAGAGGACACATTGGCGTGTTTGTACAAACTAATGCATGCGCGACATGTCCTTTCATCTGACACCGATTGAACAAATGATTGACGCTTGTCACCCTACCTTGTAGGTGAGTTGAGCCCACTCATATGAGTGGCACCATCATCCTTCCAGTACAACTTTCAGTTCGGTCTGATCTCAGATGTCAACTCCTATCTGATGAGACAGCTCCTTATCAAGACCGTGTTGGGATCTTTCATAGGCTGGGCCAAGCCTAAGTAAGGAATGCTTCAGCAAACTGGGCCGAGTTTATAGCAATTCCCTCATGCTAGGCCGAGCTCAGACCATGTCTGTGGTTCATAGCCCGGATAGGAGAACCTGTTGGGTTCGAGCTGATCCACATCTTAGCACGACACCTAACCGAATCCAGAGCAGGCGCATGACACAATGCTTTATATAGGGGCACTTCATGGGTCCAGGCCAAGTAGGTTATCTCGCCACCGAGTTGAGTTTGTTTGTATCAGAATAGAATCTCCACCTAGCATTCAGGTAGACCAACATGTGAAGTATGGGTTGTCATTCATCATTTTAAAGGACGAGGTTATAACAAAATTTGGTTATGGGCACTATCACCAGGAGTGTGATCCGCACATACCAACAAGCTTGGTGCTCAAGCTAGAAGCAGTATATAAGGTATAATGCTTGGTAGAAAAGGTATGTCTAATCTTCCAACACTAGCTTAGTACTTTTCTTTTTCTTCCTTGAGTATTGGCTTAGGCATCAGAGTGCTTCTTGACTCAACTCCGGCTAGTGAGGCATTAACATTTAGGTGGTGGTTGCGAAAATAGGTATCCAGAAACATTATCAAATTTTGAAATCGTGAGTGAAATCATAACACAGATTAAAAGGGTCAATAGTAATCTATCTTGACCGTTATTAGTATAATTTTTAAAATTTCTTTATTATAAAATAATTTATAACGAGGAAAATAAAACTTTAAAAAAGAGGTGATAGTTTCTTTTTAAAAATCAAAGTCAAGAATAATGAAAAATAATATGATCATAATTTATTTGTAAGAAGATCATATTTGTATTTGACCTTAACTCATTCAATCTGTCACAGACACATTTCTACAGTGATAGTATCGTCGTCCACAACCTCGTTAATAATAGAAAATACTTTTGTGGTTATAGAAGTCTTTCTTGACCATAATTTTTAGAACTTTTATTATAAAATACATCTATAAAAAAGTAAATGAAAGTTTTTTTAAAAGAGTATACTTTCTTTTTAAAAATCAAAGGCAAGGATATCATTTAGTTATTCGTTTGTAAGTAGATGTGGACCAAAACTTATTTTTATGTAAAGTCATTTATCCATCCAAAAAATGTGAAGAATTGTTTTTAATACATATAGTGGTCTAGAGGCCTGCACTTTGGAATTGAATGACTTTCATTAGTGACTTTCTTACCCAGCATCACCAAAATGCTAGCCAAATGAGATTTTTAGCTACTTTAGTTATTCAAAACATAAAAATTGTGTTTCAAGAGCCTCAATAAAAGGCTAGTTATTATAGTTTTGCGAATAGTACCTAGGTAAATATACCTAGGTACTATTCACTAGCAATGCTTTTTTTTAATAATTTCTCACTCTTCCAAAAGTTTCTCTTACTTTTTTTAAAGAATAAAAAAAAGTAAAAAAGCGAAACAATACATATTTTAATAGATAATAGCTAAAATAGATAGTATTGTTGGAGTTTTGAAAGAAAAAAAGACTAGCTAAATAAAAAAATACACTATTAAGTAAGGAAAATACATAATCCTTCTTGGACATGCTCTAGCTACCAAATCAATGGAGCTACAACATCGTACCTTGCCATACCGTCAATGGAAGGCAATTAGGATTTCATATTTTTTACACATAAATAAAGCTCAAGCTATTAGAGAATGTTCATTATTTTTCATGATATAGACTATTGAATCAAATACCATAATTAAGCTTATTTTAATTAAGTCTTAAGTACAAATCTTGTTTTT
The DNA here is from genome assembly GCA_014822125.1 of Arbutus unedo. Classification (NCBI taxonomy): domain Eukaryota; kingdom Viridiplantae; phylum Streptophyta; class Magnoliopsida; order Ericales; family Ericaceae; genus Arbutus; species Arbutus unedo. The sequence continues at coordinate 4,021 of JABCMJ010016158.1, forward strand.
TTTGGAATAACTGTTGTAAGTCATAAATACCAATGATCGGCAATTGCAAAAGGTAGACTGGAGTTATTGTAATGGAAATTAATATTTGACTAAAGGTGCAACAATGTTTGGATTTGGTATGAATCTTAATATTGTTTCACTAAAAGTGCAACAGTGTTTGTTTGGTAAGAATTTTAACAATGTTTGACTAAAGGTGAAACAATGTTTGTATTAGGTATGAATCTTACTTTTCCTTTGCTCTTATCCTTTTGGATCCGTTTGGATGGAGTATAAGGAATTAAGATATTTTTTAGAAGGATATAAGGATTAATGTGACACATGTAGCATAATTTGTGAGGATAAAAATACAGTGGATAATTTTCACCCTTTTAAAAATAATCTCTCTTAAAGGGAAAGAAGGTTATTGTTTTTTGGCATTCTTTCCCCTGTTCAAAAATTATCTCCGTATATTAGCAAAGAATAATACACCTTCTTCCTTATTACAATTATAAAATAATTTTATACCTCTATTTTATCCTCCATCCAAGCCAAATAGTGTTTTAAGTATCCCATTTTTTAATACTTTATCCAATAGTCCACTTCTAATAAGAGATCCCTTATTTTACTAAAATAAGGGCCTCCTATTTCCTGATCAAATTTTAATAATCCGAACCGTTCAATGTGTTTAAAACATGTTTTTAAGGATACTTGCGAAAAATTAGGTCAAAAAATATTGGAAAAGACTTTATCTAAACAGTTCTTATAAATGCTGACAGAATCAATTTTATAAAAAATTACATAGATCAAGTTTTTCCGGGTAATATTTTGAGCTGATTTTTCGCGTGTACTCTTAAAAACACGTTTTAAACACATTGAACGGTTTGGATCATCAAAATTTGATCAAAAAATAGGAGGTTCTCTTTTTAACAAAATAAAGAATCTCGAAGATAACTCCTCTATTCAAACTATTTATTTTTTTAATCCCCCTTTGAATATTACATCAATGTGAGTCAACCCTTTAAAAATAATATCTCTCTTATCTTATTCTTCCTCAATATCTTATCTCCATGAAAGTAATCATTCATCAAATCGGCCCCTTAATCCTAAAATCAATTACTGTAGACAGCGTCGGATCTAGAAATTTTATACAGGAGGATCACTTATTTATAAAATTCAGAGAACACGATCGAAAGGAGTTAAAATGAGCAGTATCGGTCATTTTTAGTTGCGACAATGATAAAAGTGAAAAAAAAGGCAAACAAATATATCCATGTTGCCAACGTCGCATTAAAAAAAATGGCGGATACCGCTTATTTAAACTCTTTTCGATCATAGTTTCTAAATTTTATTTTCGAAAAAATTTTAAAAATCCAGTATTAACTTAAAAAGATATTTTGAGATTAATTGCGAACTCAAAATTTTACAATAAAATTCCTAACGTTGTATGTGCACACAAAACACAAGAAGTGATTTACTTGAAATCCAAAATGCAAAAGCCCCCTTCCCCCCGAAAGAGAGAGAGAGAGAGAGAATTGAAGGAGGGCCACATGACCTCGTAGGACCAAAGGTGCATCCGCCCCTAAGTGTAGATTGGTTTGATGGTCAAAGTTTTAAATGTAAGATAAGATTTGTTACCTTGTAGTTTTCAGATTCGAATTAATCTTATGGATTTTTTCAACTATTATAAGGGTTAGTCGTACATAAATTTATTCCAACTTTAATTAGGCTCGCGTTAATAATGAACTGTGAAAAAAACTAATTCTTGGCCGAGAACGAGTATAGAATCTTTGGCGGGGGTCGGGAATTGGAAGATTAAGCTAGCCAAACCGTTGCAATGGCGAGCTGAGTGAAAGGAATAATATGTGAGATTGATTTCTTAAGAATAATTTGAAGTGGCGCATAAGCAGGAATTCATTATTGGGACCAAAGAAGCATTTGAAGACACAAATGGGACTCAAGAAAAACAATATGTTTTGATTCGATCCGTAAAACCAGAATTATGGAGGACTATTAATCCCAAAATATTTTTATCTATAGAAATAATATTTTTATCTCTGGACTATTAATTCTAACCAAACTAAATATCTTTTCTAGGGAGGACTATTTAATCCTAGAGGGTATGTGGGACTAATAATCTCAAAATTATGGACGGTTCTAGACTAATTAAAAATTTACCTAAATTTTCTCAGATCTTCTAAAAAGATGAGATATATAATTTTGTGGAAGGAAAAAAAATAGGCCCTTGTCGTTCTTCCTCTATGCAAGAGAGACCACACTAGACCAAATCCTAGCTGAGAGAAGCTCGATTAGTCCGGTTTGGTTTGATTTGGTTTAGTTTTATTTTTTGTAGAAAATTTTAGTTCGATCTTAATTTTCTAGCTCTAAACACCGAACCGAATATTAATAAAAAAATCAATTTTTTTTTTATAATTTATATTTTTCGTAAGTTGTATTTGTTTTATCATATATATATTTTGGTAATCTTTATTTTTTTAATATGTATTATTTTAGTTTTCTTAAATTCATTGTTTTAACATTTGACTTGATACAACTAAATCAGAAATCAGATCGAACCAGACCAAAATTGAAATAATCAAAGCCAACCAAATCGAAATAATTCCGTTCAGTTTCGGCTTGAAAAATTTTAAACCAAAATTTTCGATTTAGTTCGAATTTCTCATACAAACTTGATCAAACCGGATCTATTACACCCCTAACCCTAACTCTTTTTTTTCTATATAATTTTTGAATTTTTGTCTTCCCTATCGATCTATTCTTCTGGATATTTTGTGAAGAAACATAAAAAAATTAAAAATTAAAAATTAAATAGACTGGAGTTCGATCGGATTATAATTTCCTGTTTATCTTTATCAGTTTTAGATGATATATCTAATTTGGCACCATCACATAAAAAAATAATCGACACCGCTCATTTAAACCTTTTTCAATTGTAGTTTTTAGATTTTATTTTCGAAAAAATTCACCATTAACTCAAAAAAATATTTTGAGATTAACCACGAACTTGAAATTTTTCGATAAAATTTTTAAGGATGTAATTGCACACAAAACATAAGAGGTGATTTACTTAAAATTTAAACCACAACCCCTGGGAAAAAAAAAAAAAGAATCCCCCGGGGGTAGAGGGGTCACGTGACCCCATGGGACCAAGAGCCCCTAATTGTAGATTAGTTTGGTGGTCAACGATTTGAATGTAGGAGGAGATTTGTTATCTTCTAGTCTTTAGTTTCGAATTAATTTTACAGATTTTTTCAACTATTATAAGGGTTAGTCGTATATGAATTTATTTCGATTTTAATTAGGCTTCCGTTAGTAATGAACGACGAAACAAGGTAATTATTGGCTGAAAACGAGTATAGAATCTTAGGTGGGGGTCGGGATTGAAAGATAAACCTAGCCAAATCGTTACAGTGGCAAGCGAGTGAAAGGAATAATATGTAGGAATTCATTATTGGGACCAAGGAAGCAATGGAAGACAGAAATGGGACTCAGGAAAACAATATGTTTCGATTCGATCCGCAAAACCAGGTGTACAGTGAGAGATGTATGCGTGCGTGTGCGCGTGCGTATACGTATGAGAGAGAGAGAGAGAGAGAGAGAAACGTTGTTTGACTAGCTAGCCGTCAAGGAAGAAGAGAACCGTCAACATGTTACACGTGGAAATTATCCATTACCCACATCCCCGAACTTTGTGGTCTCTCTTTCCTCCCTCCCTCTGGCTCTAGCTCTCTCGTCTATATAACTCCCGGAAACAGCTAAGAACTGCTCTCATCTCCCTCCCTCTTTCTCTCTCGCTCTCTCTCCTAATTACAAATATCACTCAAAAGTGTTTTCTTGAAGTCATATTAACAGCATTTTGTACCAAACCTTCGAGCTCTCTCTCTCTCTCTCTCTCAGAGACATGGCGGGTGGAGGTTTCGCCGCTCCGTCGGGTGGAGGGACACACTTCGAGGCAAAGATAACCCCAATCGTGATCATTTCCTGCATCATGGCCGCCACCGGTGGCCTCATGTTCGGTTACGATGTCGGCGTTTCAGGTTATATATACTTCCCTATTACCTTAAATCAATATCTAGTAGTAGTTGTTTTCCTTTTCGTATTTTCCTTCTATTTTTGATTGACTCTTTCTTCTTGAATCTTCATCGATATCAAAGCGCATATGTTTTTTAGCTCATCTATATACATATACATATACATACATATATATATATATGTGTGTGTGTGTTTGTGTCTGTTCATCTTGGCGGATTGGTTTTCTTTTTTCTTGTTCGTAAAATCACACATTTATATATTTGGTATAAATAAATGAATTTTCTTGGACCGATATATATTCTTATATGTAATGAGAATTATAAATCTAGAGTCTATAATCGATATTAATTCAAACAAATAAATAATCAACAAAGATGCCCTAAAAAATAATAATTGATCGTAAAAAAAATATAATCAATTGTGTTTACACACGTCTCAATCTCAATTGAGTGTGTATAAGGATGGCTAATTAATACACAATTTTATTTTTTATTTATTTTCATACATTGTTCTATGTTGTGTGAATTTCAACATATGTGGGAACATATAATTTGGAGTTTTTTTTTTTTTATCTTACATGATGATTGATTTTTTCTCTTAATCTATGAAGGCTAATATATAAATTAAACTTTTAATTAATCCAACAATTAATTCTAATCACAACCTGGACCACGAGAGAAATTCAGCAATTTCTGTCGGTTCACAAGTTGGACTGTGACCAATTGGGACCTATTAGTGGGTTGCTGATGATGAATATATAGCGATTTATTAAATATATTAGAAATTATTCAATCATCAGTTTCTTGAAAAATTAAGGAAATCGTTTTCTAATTGAAAATGAAATAAAGAAATACAGCCTTTTGACTTTGGGCTCTTTGAAAAGTTTAAAACTTGAGGAAATACGAAGAAAAGTGCCCATCAGGACCCCGAGAAACTTTATTCCATCCTTTGGGGTCCCCCCCCGGGGGCCCACCAAAAAAGAAAAAAGAGCAGATCATGTTGAAAAAGAAGAAAAAAACAAATAGATGATTGCGATGCACAGATACCATTATATCCACAACAACACTACACTTACACCCTCATTCACATTTAGGTGGGGCCCACCACCACTCAAGAATAGGGGGCCCCACCTAAATGTGAGTGAGGGTGTAAGTGAGGGTGTAAGTGTAGTGTTTTTGTTATATCCACCAGCGACGCAACTATACAAAGATCGGGGAATTTGAGCCCCTTCAAAAATTTTAAAAAAATTTAAAACTTATGTATAACTTTTAAAAGTTGTAAAAATAAATTATATTCAGCACCTCCCTTTTCTAAAAAAAAAAAAAAAAAAATTTGGACCTTGCCAAATCTCGAATCCTAGTTTTGCCTATGTCCATAAGGGTAATTTTGACATTTCACAACTAATTTGTTTTGGATAGTTAAATGCCCTAAATTATTATGACTTCCTTTTCTATTTTTGCTCAGAGTCTCTTTAAGTTTTTGAATGTAATCATTTGTCTGACGTAATAAATCTAACTACGACAAAATTTAAAAAAATACTAAATAAAAAAAATTTAATTTCCAGATCTTTCTTTTTAATTTTTTTAAAATTTTATTCAACTTCGGTCTGTATTTTAATATTGATCTAAATACTTGCGTTGAGACGAATACTTAATCAAAATTCACTAAAAATAAAAAATACTCACTTCCTTTAAAATAATTAATTTAATTCAAATTGTCTCTAATTGCTTTAATCTATTATTACAGGTGGGGTAACTTCAATGCCCGATTTCTTGAAAAAGTTTTTCCCGGTGGTTTACCGGAGGACTCTGGCCGTAGAATTGGACAGTAATTACTGCAAATACGATAATCAAGGACTACAACTATTCACATCATCCCTATACTTAGCCGGATTGACTGCAACTTTTTTTGCGTCGTACACGACGCGGCAGTTCGGTCGGAGACCCACCATGTTGATCGCCGGAATTTTCTTCATATTTGGTGTGATACTAAATACTGCGGCTATGAATATTGAGATGCTCATTATTGGGAGGATTTTACTTGGCTGTGGTGTTGGCTTTGCCAATCAGGTTAGCTATAACTTTCAAGTAATGTTACGGGCACATATATTCAAATACATATTTCAAACACAAATAGATTCGAGATTATTTGATGCACATAAATTCCACACAATACACGTAAAACCCATACGTAACCAACGATTCTGAATATATTTGCATCGAATTTTGTATGCAAACATATGTGTCCCAAATGTTTTTTTTTATAAATTTGACAGATCATTCAGTCTCTTATTTACATATGGGTTGGTATATAAAATTTTGGGAATTTTCACTTTGGTTCATTTCTATTTGGATCTATAAGATCCCTACGTCATGTTTGGTTAGTATTTCAACGAAAGAAAATAAGGCTGATATGTGAGAGGATATTTTAACGTTCTACATGAGTCCAGGCTGTTCAGCCTAAGAAGATAAGCTCTAAATTATAATAGACATCCGTGTAGTTTACTAGTGTTTGATTCTGGTACACATAATTTCAGAAAACTTGGCTTGATAAAGCCGTGCTACTGTCTCGTGAGTGACAAGTTAGCTTTTTCAAATTAAATTTGTAACCTAAGTTCCATACCTTTTCAGTAGGATCCTTTGCTATCATTCTCAATACTCAGTCCCACGCATTTTTAATAGTTTACGATGTTTTCAAAAGATATTCGCACTTCCATTTTCGCTAACCCTCACACATTCATGGACTAAAATTGTAACTGTTGTTTGCATGACATGAATTTTTCAGGCGGTTCCCTTGTTCCTATCGGAAATAGCGCCGACAAGAATACGTGGAGGACTAAACATATTATTCCAACTTAATGTGACCATAGGCATTCTCTTCGCCAACCTTGTCAACTACGGCACTGCAAAGTAGGTTCTTCCTTTGATCATGAAATTTGATTTTGCATGCATAAGTTGGTCCAAACACTCTGAATTATAAAAAAAAATCTCTTAACTTTTTATTTGCCTTGCAAAAACAGGATAACAGGAGGATGGGGATGGAGGCTATCCCTGGGGTTAGCAGGAATTCCAGCACTCCTTCTGACCGTGGGATCTCTATTGGTGTCTGAAACCCCAAACAGCCTGATTGAGCGAGGTCGTTTGGAAGAAGGTAAAGTGGTTCTGAGAAAGATTCGGGGCACAGATAATATTGAACCTGAGTTCTTGGAGCTGGTTGAGGCTAGCCGTATAGCCAAACAAGTGCAGCACCCCTTTAGGAATCTCCTCAAGCGGAAGAACCGTCCCCAGTTGACAATTGCCATGGCCTTGCAGGTAATTAATTAGCCCCTCTCGATTATGGATTTGGAGGTTCTAGTGCAGTTTTAAAATACGCTTGTAGTGCGGACAAAACAACGTATTTTTGTTTACTTCGTATTCGAAACTACATCGTTTTGATTTATCCGTAAGTTATCAAAATGCATGAGATCAAAATGACATAATTTCGATGACAAACGAACAAAATTACGTCAATTTTTTTACACTACAAGTGCATTATGAAAGCTTCATATGTATCGAACGATTCCGAACACGTCTGTATCTGAATCTATGTTTCGAAGTCGTGTTTCTAGACTTTTTGCAAATCCTAAATTTCTTGTAATTGCCCGTTACAGATCTTCCAGCAATGCACCGGAATTAACGCAATCATGTTCTACGCACCGGTCCTCTTCAACACTCTAGGATTCAAAAGCGACGCCTCACTCTACTCCGCCGTCATAACCGGTGCGGTTAACGTGGTGTCCACCATCGTCTCCATCTACTCCGTCGACAAAGTTGGGCGGCGCTTCCTCCTACTAGAAGCCGGTGTCCAAATGTTCCTCTCCCAATCGGTCATCGCGATAATCCTAGGACTGAAGGTGAAGGACCACTCAAGTAGCCTCCACACCGGCTACGCGATCCTAGTCGTAGTCATGGTTTGCACGTTCGTGTCTGCTTTTGCATGGTCTTGGGGCCCACTCGGGTGGCTGATCCCCAGTGAGACCTTCCCGCTGGAGACCCGGTCAGCCGGGCAGAGCGTCACCGTCTGTGTCAACTTGCTCTTCACTTTCGTGATCGCGCAGGCATTCCTGTCGATGCTTTGTCATTTCAAGTGGGGAATATTCCTGTTCTTTTCGGGATGGGTTCTGGTCATGTCGATTTTCGTTCTGTTTTTGGTGCCAGAGACGAAGAATGTGCCGATTGAAGAGATGACAGACAAGGTGTGGAAGCAGCATTGGTTGTGGAAGAGGTTCCTCGACGAGGACGAAGATGAAAACAGAGTGGAGGGACGAAATGGTGTCGTGGGAGGGAAAAATGGTCTTAGTATTGGGTTTGATCTTTCTTTACAGTTGTAGGAGATGAAGAATATAAATTGAAGAGGCCAACGTAATAACATTATGTATGATTACAGACAATTGGTTAGCCATAAAATTCAACTAGGCCTTTTGATCAAATACAGTTATTTCTTGAGAAGTTTGTATGTACAAAGAATGATGAGGGTTGTGGGAGAGGGGTGTTGTGTTTTATATTGGTGTACTTTGCAATACCGTATCATGTCGGTTAGTACTGGCTGCTACATACCATACTATTTTGGCATAAAAATAGTACCAAGTATATATAATATCGTACCGTTCTCAATACCGGACGGATATCTACTGTATCGGAAAATACTGGCCATATTGGCCAGTACCGGATTTTTTTTTATAATTGCAAAATAAAAAAATATTATTTTTAGCTCTCTCTCTATATTGTTTTTATATATATGTAGGTAAATGATTGATATATATTCATAATTGCGATAAATTCGATACGGTATACGGTATATGACTGATACCGGTACGTACCATACTAGTAGACAAACTGGTACTCAAGTCAATCCAGTATTCGGAACCTTGATACTTTGGTTTCCTATATGCCTTCAGTTTTAGAGGTTTTTATGTTATTATTGGTAAATGAGTTGAACATATGGTGATGGTGTCGGAAAATAGTGATCTATTTCAAGCTCCCGCTTTTGGCTTCTTATTTATGGTCGGAAGTGAGTCTTTAGTGTTTTGGAGAAATGAGCAACGTAAGGCGGCATGACTGCCGTCATCAAAACACATGTTCTTTTTTGGGAGGATCGCTGGTCTGATCGACCGAGAACGAGTCTGGTTGGTCGATTGGCTATGTCTGGATTTGGGAGATTTTGATTAGTCTTAGGGGTTCGCCAGTAGTTGGTCTGTCTTGAGCCCAAATCAAGCTAATTAGATGGTTAAAGTTTGGGTTCAAACTTAATGAGCTTTAAATTATTCGTTCAAATTTGACTCGCTTATCAAGTGAGCAAAGCTCACACGAATTTTAATTGAGCCGATTTCGAGTGCCTTGAACTTGTTTAAAACATCATAAACTAAATGAATTAAGTAGTAACTTGTTGAAGCTTGATTTGTTTATATAACAACTTGATCTCGTAATTCTTTTTAACTAATCGAAAATAAATTTGAACCAGTGTAATTCGCTTCGTTTATTGACCCTACATTTAATCTAATTGATCAAATATTGTTTACAGATGATGGCACTATCTTTTCGGAAGATTGCAGCTGTTTATATTAGCTCATGTTAGGCAAGGAAAATATTCATTCAGGGGAAATTAAAATAATATGGGCTTATATCTCTTGCTAATAAGTCTAAGTCCAACTCCGATGTTTGGTGCCCCAACTCTAACACAAGTTTATGAAAGCTCCACCCAAATCAGGTATAGACCTAGTTGAACCGGGTCTTAAATTTGTAGGGCCCAAAGCAAAATTTTCTACATCCTATTTTACTTGTGCTATATATTGGTACGCTTTGGTTCTCTGTATGCCTTCAAATTCAGAGCTTTTCGTGTTACTACGGCCGATAAACGAGCTGAACAACTCTTATACCAACCTCGTAGCGATATCAGTTCATTTTGGTACTGTTTTGGTCATTGTACTAGCATATTCTTATCCCGACTGTTGCTTTATCTGTGGCCCGCAATTTTCTTTTTAAAAAATTTTAATTGAGAGTTTTGTTTTTAAGTTGTGAGACTTTATTTTATATGTTCAATATGATTTTTTTATAAAATTAACATATTATTTGAAAAATGTACATTAGTTTTAGTGATAAATTCGAAATGGTACGCCGTTAAGCATTGGTATCGATACGTACCGTACTAGTAATAAAAATAGTACGCTCGCCGGTACAAGATTTATAACTTCAGACACAATTGTGTTTGTCTAACTGCAACAAATGCCACCCCCAATTGGAATAGTTGGCTAGCGATAGACGTGGATCTAATGATGGGGAAGTGGTCGGTGTCCCTTTTTTTTCCTTGTTTTTCTAATGTGTACATGTCTTTTGTTTAGAAAAAGTTATTCAATACTCTTGGAACATCACCACAAGTTTTTCAAGTCCCCTATCTACCACGAATTTGCGTGAAAACTATAGTCACACTATATGCGGTGAAACAAAAGATCGGGACAACACGTTGTGGTGCTCCCGGAGCATTGAATAATTTTTATTGTTTAGATTAATTAAAAAATTAAGAATATATCAAGAGGACAAGGCTCAAACAAAGATAAGTCACAAGTGAACAGTGAAGAGTAAATGATCTAATTTGTTGCTATCTTCAAATTTAATTCGGGGACCCGTCACTGACAATCGATTGTGCAGTCATACTTAGATGTAATACCTATGGAGAGGAACAAATGCCCATAAAATTTGCATTGTAGAATAGGTAAGTTCTCAAAGAATAAGAGAGGAAAGAAAATAGCATGCCAAGAAAAATGTACTCGGTAGCCTATCTCCAGTTGGCTGCTGCAGCTTATTCAGCTATATTTGACCAAATTATACTTGGTGGCTACTTCTTGTAAATATGACTCACCATACCAACACTCTATGTTGACATTAACTAGACAATCTTTAACCCTCAACAAACCTGCAAGTAGTACCAGCCTTGGGCTTTTTGACGCCTTGGGCTGAACACCAAAATAACCTCCATTTTATTAATTTAATAGCCAACATATGAGATTTGTGACACCCCAGCCAGACTGTAGTGCTAGCTATGAGGCCGGCGTCCGGGAGATGAATTCTCAATGGGATGTCCGGATGGGTAGTCAAGGGTCCCACATCGCTTGGTGGATGTAAGTTCGGTGGTATTTATAAGATTATGAACCTTCCTTGTACAGGGCGGCAAAAGCGGACAATATTGTACAAGGCGGGAGCGGGTCGTTACAAGATTAGTCATGGTGTGCGAGAAGTAGCCTTAATACATTGAGTTATATTAGTCTCTCACTCCCTCTCTCCCAATTTTCTTTTCTCTTTCTCTCACTATTTCATTCCTCACAAAAAAATCAATCCGTTTAGAGACCTAATATATAATATATATATTTTTTTTCTATGCAAGCTTGTGTTAGCTATTTAGGTTTTGGCATATGCAAGGCCAATGACTGAATTCCAATTTAGGCCTAAAGTAAGATGTAAAATACATCAAAGCGTCTTTCGCCCTTAATGGCACATGTGCAAGCAAAGTACCTAGCAATCAACAATACATGCCCCATCAACACATAAGAATGTTTTATCCCCACACCAATGATGATATGTGTGTGTGTGTTTTGATAATACCCCTCGTCAAGATGAACGAAATAATAATATTGATAGTTCTTTTCGATTCATATTTTTATACATTTCTTTTCTCCTTACTAGTCTTTTTTATTATTTTTTCCCTCTCCAGTTTGGAGAGTTCTTCCTCATGTAAGAAGCAACAAGGTTGGAGCAAAAAGAAGTAACAAATAGTATGGGCAAATGTCATTATGGCACTACACACGACGCACTAGTAATAGCATGCACCAACCACAAAACATTCTTCCCTTCCAAGTACTTCAACAATACCCTTAAACCTAATTGATTTCATGGCACACAACAGCTACAATTTTACGCCATTAATTAATTGAAGAACCAATTCTCACATTGGCAAGTTAGATAAAACCCTTTTAAATCTAATTTATTAATAAAATATTCAATACAAAAAAAATATTGCATTTATTAAAACATGCATTATTATTTAATGATGATGAAATGCTTATAAGTTCTATCACTAATTAAGAAAGAAAACCTTTTAAATTCCCTTTCAACTTGTTATAATTAACATATGTTATAAATCAAATAACTAGCCATTGCGCAACGTACGTAGTGGGGAATTTTTCTAATGAATTTCATGTAAATTGATATGATAGCAACTCTAGTAGTGGGAGATCATCAACAACCTACGGCAAACATTGTCTTGTCAAAATAATCAGACTTGGTATGATTTATGTGATAATGAAGTATAAATTTCACTATGCCCCCTTAATTTATGGAATTTTTGCACTTTGCACCTAAAATTACAAATTTTTCCACTTTGGGCTTGCAACTCGGTAAACGTTTGCAATGTTCGACCACCGATCAACGGTCATCAATAAATTGACAGGCAATTTCCATTTTAGGCATTAAAATAATAAAGATCCTTGTTTTCTGTCATGCAAGTAAAAATGAAATAACAAGTTAAAAAAAAGTGCTCATTAATGATTCGTTTGGATCAATCATTCATAGAGGGATAAAAGAAATATAAGGAATTTTGTTCGACAAGTTGAAGGTATGTTTTGTTTCGTAATGTAGATATAGTGCACCAAACCACGTAGAGATATATTTACACCACTTATGTAACCTGAATTTATTTTAGCAAACGTTGTTTGAAAAAATATTGCTAAAATAAATAAAACGACAGATTAAAAGTGACGATTGAAAATCGAGAAAACATACATCTAATTTTTATTAACAACATAAACAATACGTACAAAATTAAAACTCCAATACTAGAATCGAAATACAAAACATTAAATATATTGTTACTGAACCGAGTCTTGTGTTTTACACATTCAAAGTGACTAAATCGCCTCCTCGCCATAGGTGTTTGAAGGATAGCTCCGGCGTCGTCTCCCAGG
>JABCMJ010016169.1:0-30756 GCA_014822125.1 Arbutus unedo
CTTTAAGACCTTGCGCCCTCGCAAGGGACTGAACACTAGAGTCACCACGGCCTAACCCCGGGTCTGTTCTCTAGTGACCAAACAAAGTCCCGACCCCACACTCGATCGTGTACACGGGTCGCTCTGATACCATTTGTAACGCCCCATGTAAACTACTGACCCAACAACTTGCTGGAGCCCAACCACGTGGCCCAAAATACTTAAGCCCAAGTTGTTAGTAGTAGTTTACATGGTTCCTTATATACCCAGGATCACCCATGTAGACTTTCGATGTGGGACGGGACATCACAGGAAGTCTGGGAACACACTCCAGCTGCACAGATCCAGGTACAGACGTATGCAGAATCATTAGATGCACGTAGAGTCTTCCTAAATAATGAGGGCTCTGTTTGTATCAAACAATTCTGGACACATCTGTGCATAAAAAGGTGTGTTCCTAAACTTTTTGAAATAAAAAAACGCTCATATGGGTGTGTGGAGCCCACGTCGTTGGTAACTTGGTGCGGTGTGTAGTTGCATAAGAGTGAAACCGATACACCACGTGAGAAGAGGGGAATTCATGAAGGGGGGCAGGGTGTCACGAGACACCCCTATGGTCAATAAAAATTCTAATTTTTTTTTTTTAAGTTTAACAATAAGTCATGGCTTAGCACGCTGTACTGTGATATCCATATACTTCTTTCGCTTTGTTAAATTCTCTCCACTTTGTTAGTCTATGAAAATTTTATTTTTAGTTGTTAATTTATTTTGATTGTGCTATACCCTCAAATTCAAATCCTAGATTCAACACTGCAATTTGTGGATTTGTGTATGCAAAGTGATTGCGATTTTAAACTTTTCCTCAATCAACTATTTTCTGTTGTTTTTCTTTTTATTCATTTTGGTGATCGTCCTATGAAAACCTTGGAGTTCCAATTAATTAGGTCGGACAGGCCCATTAAAGAAATGGGTCTGACACTTTAAAAAATGTGCTATTTTACATACCGTTGAGCCAGAATTTCAACCCTAGAAGGACCTATCTAAAAAAAAATATTTTCACCTAAATATGCACTCAGTATATAATGTACCATTTTTTATCCAATAATACATTATATAGTGAAATATTCTGGCAAAATGCAACAATAAGTATAGAAAATTGTTTTATTCTTGTCATGGCAGCAACCACAACATTGACATGTACTTATTATTTGTATGCGAGGGAAATTGAAAAAATAAAAAATGACAATATAAAAGCTTTGAATCTTTGAATATATCAAACCAAAATTATGTAGATTACTAAAGGCTAGTATTCTGATTATATTCATATAATCAAAATTATATATAATATTAGCAAAATATTTTAAATTTTGATAGGGTTAGGACTTGACCGGCCCTAGTTAATAAGTCATAGATAATATAGATGAATTAGGTTAAAACGCTATTTTACGATTTACGACTTGACACATTTATATTTGTTTGCATATATCAATGTATAAATGAGGTTGACTCGTTAAATTCAATTTTGCAAATAATTGAATAATTTGGTTAGTACTGATGAGGGTTTTAACTTGTTTGTTCTCATATTCTAGATGCACAAACATAAAGTGGTAAAGTAAAAGCGTAAAATCATCATATTATAAATACATAAGTACATGTCCGGTTCATAGTTTCTGAACCGATTTTTTGAAAAGAATACTCTCAGATGTTGCTCAGTGTAAGTGTTTCACAAAAAAAATCAAAGTTAAATTTCTTTTGGCATTTTTAAGACACACTACCTCTCTCGTCTTTTTTCAGGAAAGGAATATTGTGTATAAAACAAATTTTTTTTGTGTGCTTTCTGCACATATTTTGTTAACAAAAATTTTTATTTTAAAATTTTGAGTTTGCAAATAATTCCGAAATATTTTTTTAAGTCAACGGTGGATTCTTAAATCTTTTTTGAAAAATAAAATTTAAATAACATGATAAAAAAGGATCAAATGAACGATATCGACCAAAAAATAATCAAATTATAACGATTTAATATATTAATCATTAAAAAACATAATAATTTAATGCTAGTCAATAATTAGCAAACAAATCAAACAATGCCTATAAATTTTTTTCTCAAACATTACTTTAAAAAAAATACCAAAACACTCAACCAAACATGACCTTAATTTTACAAAATTTATCTTATTTAACCGTAAATAATTGATAATTCCATGTTACCTAATTAAAATACATTTACGTATGTGCGTGCGTATATCTGTGATAAATTGCAGTCTCTGGGTACCATTAGGGACTCCTCCGGTGGTCCAAATGATGCGGCCCTGCATTAACGATCGAAATGGTCCCACCCGTGTGGGCCTGTGGATTCAACCTCCAAACGTAAGGGAACAATGGACTTGTGACGGCACGATTAAGGCACGTACCACCTGACAATTACCACACTCCCCACGTCAATTGCATGCGCTCTACCATGCCCTCACAACGTCCACACACGCACAATTTTTAGGCTCAACCAATTTACCTTAATGCCCATACCATTAACTTTTTTGTTTTGTTTTTTTGATATTTCATAGTGTCCGGATCAATTTTTTTGCACCTCGCTTAATTTTTGGGGGATCGTGTTTCATAAGAGTTAATAGCATTTGAAAAATTACTGTCAAGTCAATCCCCAATCCCTTAGAGTTCATATTGTTAACTTATTATTCTTCGAACATATTATTTTAAGAGTTCAAAGATGTAGTAGCTATGTAACAATTTATATTTGTAACATACTATTGCTATCTATAATACATCATTTTTAATTACATTATTTTATCGTATTATAGTGTTGTAGTGTATTCTCCCAATCCGTATTTTAATTTTCATACATGCTGTTGCTCTCTTTTCTTTTCTTTTTTTTTATAGTATATGAACATGAAGTTATTTTTTTCGAAAAAAAATGAAAAGGTATATGAATTAAGGTCTTAGTTTTATCTCTCTTTTTTGTTATTTTCTTGCATTTAATTTGGTCTATAAATGACTAGAGAATTAGCCGATTCAGAAAAATTCGTATATAAAAGGAAAGTCATTTCTTTTCTATATTCCAAAAATGTGTGGGATGATGTGTTGAGCCATGAAAGAAAAGTACTAGTTACGTAAAGACAACAAATTCTAATTTAGTCAAAGTTTAACCCCATTAACAAATAGACATTGACCCGGACATTGACCCTATATATGTCATCTCTTATGATTTTGATGGATCCGCAAACTATTCAAACAAATGACCGACAAAAGTACAAGATTTCCCTTCAAAAAGTGCTATTTGTGTTAATTGGTATAAGAAAAGTCCTATGACGAAATTCATATTTAAATTACTAAATTGACCACTCAATATTATTTTGGAGAGTCGTCTCCGACAGAGAATAATAAATTGAGGAATTGTGTCAATGTCTTGCACACAATTCCTTTGTGCAATTTGGTAGAGAAATTTCATGTAACTTATCATTTTTTGGTTTCATATTTTTATACCAAAAGTTAAACGAAACCAACCACAATAATGTAATATATTTAACTGATTTTAATGTGCCTTTTTTATTTGATCTTTAATAAATAGCCATAAATTTCTATTGCTGCCAATTCGGAAAAAATATTGAATTATTTGTAAGAGTGGACAATTTTAAAACAATGAAAATGTCGAGACATCTATTTTGAATCGGAAAAGTCTATGGTGCCTGAAATTCAATTAAGAAAGTTTTTCTGAATTTAAAACTAATGGTCCCGGTTCACTTATATTTATGGTTCCACTAACCCAAGTAAATTATAACTATTAATTTTAAATTCCAAAAAACTTTTTAGTCCAATTTCTGAGATTTTAGCATTGCTCTTTTGAATTCGGAAAGATAGCACTCATGGGCTAGATGCAAGGGCCAAGGCAGGAATTATTGGTAGCGTGATCAAATACTTAAATAATTTATAATTTTCTTCATTTTTGATATTAGAAAAAAAATAAATATAATAAAGTGCTTAACAAAAAGTAGTTATATATTCATAACATATAAAAAAATTGTTCATGATCCTAGACGTAACACACACAAACTCCTAACAATGCATCCCCTTTGTTAAATAAAATACATCTACTTTAGTTTATAATTCTATGATGTCTTCTTTCTTCTAAAAATAAACTCCCCATATATTATACAAAACTAAAATTAAAATGTCAACAAACTTCAATAAAATTTGAATTTGTCATAATTAATAAAAATAAAAATCTCTACAAGAATAGTGAATCAGCCAACAAAAATCAAATCCTAAAAACGTGGATCGCAATACAAAAAAAAAAACAGAAATTGTAAATTCTCAACGCCCATTCATGTAAATTTGGATCTCATTAAAAAGAATACAATGTGTTGTATATATCCAACAATGCAAGTGAATCTTGTTAGCATTCACAAATATACAGGAGTTCTATACTATGTATAATGGGCCAAATTGCCGAATTGACATGCTACCAGCATATCGAGCCAAAGTGTGAATTAGCCAAGTATAGATTTGGCTGACCATCCAGAGTTCACCCTTGCAGTGGGTCGGGTCGGCAACATGAGTCGTCACCGTGTCGAACCGTCAATTGGCCCAAAGATTTCCAACGTGGGATGGACAGGTCGACAATACGGGCTGTCGCCATGCCGAGCAACTGACCTGCCATCCTGACAAGCAATTAGGCTCTTTCTAGGAATGAAAGATGACCCGAACAGGAAAGTGCAAAAATATGACAAGGTTCTTATTTAGAAAATCATTGCGCTTTGAGGAAACGATCAAATTTGGCAATGCCCAATTTGAAAGGGATCCAAAGAGGAAGCCATGACGAATAGGGAAAGAATCCTATGATAAGTGATTATGTGGCAAAATCAAGTACACCATCAATTATAAGTGCAATAAGTATTGTGCTTTTATTCCACGTGTTCTAACTTAAACGTTGGAGTGCCTTCCAACTGGTAATGGTTGGGTGGCACTATCTAATTGTTCCCTCGGCAGGCTAAAATGAAACTCGAATTTTGAATACAATTCAGATCAAATTGGTGGGGCATCATGACGCCACAATTGACAACTCTATTGGGGATGAAAGTCTTTTTTTTTAATAAGTACAATGAAGGAATCTCCATCGATGAAGAAAGTTAGAACGACCATACTCAATGGGAACAAAGTGATAGGACTTTATGCCCTTGGAGAAAGAGGAGCACTAATTGAGAAAATCAGGTCTAGGGATCCTAGTCACCAAAAAGGGACCCTAAGCTGACCACATAGGGATACATCAAGCAGCTAGAGTGCGATCTGGAAAAGAGGGATTATGCCCTCTTGAATTTAGAGGTCCTACACCTCCGAATAGAGGTTCAAAAGAATTAGGTTTTGATTAGTTTATGGACGCATAATCTTTACTTATAGATTTTTTTTTTGAATTTTTTGAGCTGACTTGAGCACGAAAAACATCCCTACTGTCTTCCGAAAACAAGAAACTTGCTCGAGCCACCTATGAAAATTTATAGATTTTGGATTTCCGCTTTGATATCGACCATGACTCCTCCAAAACCTATTTTAAGATTTCGAAAGCCTATCCAACTATGAATTTGACTTTCTAAAAAACTCAATCATCAATAAAATACAATTGAATCGAAATCCTAATTAAAGTTGAATTATGGTTCGATTCAAATCCTAATTTTTATGGCATTTCACAATTATAATTTTGGAATTAACTATATCAAATAATCCAAATAAGTCAAACCAAACTGAAAATGAATCAAACCAAATCTAAGCGTAACTGGTCTAACTATTCGGTTGCAAATTCGGTAAAAAATTGGACCAAATGGAACCAATTTCACTCCTATATTCAATTAAGTTGTCAACGAGGCAAAAATTATTAGAGGTGAAAAATGATTACTTCTTCAATATTCACATACTCTCACAGCGGTAATATAGTCTTTTAACATTATAAATCTCATTATATGCGTAAATGACCGACTCGTCGAAACATAATTGAAAACCCAAAAGTGAGCAAAAAGAATTTAAGTTTTTCCTTTTTGGTGACATTTTCTTCTGATAATTGATCCAGAATAATATAAATGAAGAATTCGAGCAGTAAAAAGAATATAACTTAAATGACGGTAATGCCCCAGCTCTCTGTCGTCGTCGTCCTATATCTATCGCGATGAAAGCTGACATGAGCCGGACCTCACGCGCCACTCCCACTTGGCCCCGACAAAAGGTCGTCAAAAATCATCCTAGGTAGCAGGTATGCACGGCCCACTACTTCCACGTCGCCTATCCATCCACATCAGTGACATCGTGTTATCTTCTTCACCACGTGGCCAACTCTAAATTGTCCCCTCCTTTATCCAACCGCACTACAATTTTTGGACTTAATTTGCAATTTCATATTTTCAACTATATCTAATCCAATATCAAAGGTGGTTTCAACTTTGCCTAATAAAAATATTTTTTATAATAATTATTGTTCGAAAATGAATTAATGAAGTGATAAAATTACTCAAGTCAGCTATCTCTCTCACATGTCCTCACATATTCAAGTATTCCACGCAAAAAGGAGTCCATTTTTGTTCATTCTAAAGTGAACAAATTTTGTGCATCTTGCATCGTGTTAGACCAATTGAGATTCTATCGCGAGAAAAATTAACTCAATTAGATATTAATAAGTGCATGGCCTAAAAATTTGATTTTTTACTTTAAAATTTTTAATTTTGAAAACTTAGAAACTAAATTTTTAAATCAAACACTTATCAAAATCGATTGAGTTGAGTTTTTCTGTGATAAGTAAAAAAGTTAATTATAATAAAATAGACAATTTTGATTATCGAAATAAATCTCGAAGTGGTCTCAGACGACGAAAGGTTAACAAAATTTACAAAATTGAACTCAACAAAAAGTGTGCCCAATCTCTAATAATATAGAAATGGTATACCCTATTTGGTGCAAATACTTTTGTGAAGTTATGTTACAAAAATAATTTTTTATCCCAATAAAATAGTTTTTTACAACAATCATATATTTACAACATGAATAAAATGATAGGACAGAGTAATAAAATTACTCAAGTAAACTAATTTAATAAAAATTTAAAGTTTTAATAGGAATTTAGGATATTAATATTGGAATATTGAAAATACTCAAGTCAACTAATTTAATAAGAATTTGAAAAAAAAAAAAAAATTGACAACGTATACTTGTCATACAAAGATGCCGAACAAAGTATGTTTCATTGTGTAGTGAATAATGTACATTTTTTGTATAAAGAATATTTTTGGAAATCAGAATTACATTGATTAACAAGGAGTGAGCATTAGGCTACTTGACATATTCAAAGTAAAGTTTGTGATTTTGACAAGAAAATTTAGGAATTTTTAGGTGATTTCTTGCTAACTTGTTTAGGATATTACAGGTGACTTTTCTCTTCTTTAAACCAGTGAAGTATTTGAAATTAAAATAGTTTGGAAGCTCATTAGTCCAAACTAACTGTATTAAATATGAGTAATGCTAGAAACATAGATGTTTATAACACATTCGGATAAAAATGTGTCTAAATGCTCTTGGAGCCTTCAATAATTTGTGAACCTTACGTATATCCAACAATTTTGTATCCAGAACATCTGTATTCCTAGACTTTTTCATTAAATATTACAAATTTTAAAAGAAGCCAAATATTACAACAAAATTCTCGTCTGGTAGAGCATCCACATTACTGTAGTCAAATTATTATGTTAGTTATAATCTGTTTTTTATCCACTAACTAATTATATTATCTGTTACAAAACCGCCAGAATATAATCATAGCTAAGCCAAAATTCTATAAATGCAACAATAACGGAATGAATCTGTTGAGCTCCTGTTTACTAGAGCTAAACTCATGCAATGCACGGACATACAACATTTAATTTCAATATAAAGTTGTCATGCATAATTTTTCATAATTATAGAGATCTAGGCTGGTATTGACTTGAGTGAATGATAGAAGGTCACTTATTTGCAAGGTCAACAGTGGACTGAGTTCATCAGTGGCCCGTTGTAAATAAGGACCGGTCAATCCAAACTGAGTGCCTTAAGCTAGAGTCTGACAGTAAGATGGATTTTCGAGAAGAAAATCCTAAATTCACTTAAGTTAAAGGCTAGTAATAAACCAGAATGTTTTTCTCTTTTTTGCACTTTATTACAATCTGCTTATGCTTTATTACTGTATGGGATTTGGCGGGAAGTATTTTCTACCGATTATCACACCTCATAGTACAAATTGTTGCCATGTCATATCACGCCAGATATAGAAGAGCAGCAGGAGATGTAGCAAGAGAAGCACGATTTAGGATACGACGGTGAAAACTACAAGTCATGAATTTCTTATCTTAGGTTGTTTTGTAATAGGTTATTTTATTAAAACAAATATATCACAAGTTAAACCCAGTTTGAGTATTTTTCCTAAACTTTTTGCATTTAACTAATAAAAGATATTTTTTCTTTTAAATGTTAGTTTAATATAAAAAATTATTTAAAAAAAAACTTTCTTAACGTTTCCAAAAATCGGGACGTTACAAACGAAGCACCAGGTTACCTAATTTTTTCAAATTTTTTAGACTACATTTTAAAAGGCACATAAAATTGTAAACAATGTGAAATATGATTATCAAACCTGCTTGAAATACTTATTACGCAATACATTCAGTTTTAGTACGGGATTGGGTTATCAAACAACTCTTGGGTCTTATATTAATGTGCTTAATACATTAGTAAAAAAAATTAATTAGTAATGGGTCTTATATCGAAAACAAAATCTTTAATGCTACATTAATTTAATTAGTAAAAATTTCTAAAATTTTTAGACATTTTATTTACAGGTGTTTAAAATTTTAAGTTAAATCAGATATGAATAAATTTTTTTAATTATTTTATGTCATTGAGTTTCTTATGTCCTTATTCTCAAAAGAAGATTCTCATTTTGTTTAGATTTTACGCTACATCAGAATAATTGAAACTTAAAATCATATTAACTTATGAAAAAATAAAAGTTTAAAGTGATTAGAGAGAATAAAATATCAATGAGAATAAGTGACCATATTCTTTTTTCCCTAAGGTGCCATATGACACTCTCGCACTTTTTTCAAAAGAAGTCGCCCTACAAACTATACACTTACATAGCATGCTAGTTATCCAGAAAAATTAATAGCATATCTATATCTCACTAATATTTGACAGCACAAATTGTGATATTTGAATCCATCTTGCTTAAGAAAAAAAGAATAAAGAGCAATGATGTGTGACATTATTTATTACAATAAGACTCAATTTTTTTATTATGTTAAGCAAAATCGATCTTGGCGTGTAAAAGAGTCATCCAACTATATATTTTTTATTTTCTAAAATAGAAAAAAAAATGAGTAAATTTTTCGTAGAAGAAATATGTCAAAGTATCTCATAAGATAGGCATACCATGGTGTATTACCATTTGTGCGCACCATGTAGGAAAATACTTTTGTCTATTAATAAATGTACGAACCCAAAGCATAATTTTTTTTAAATCTCCAAAAATCAATTTTCTATAATTATTTGTCCCAATCTGAATAAGTTAATAGACTCTAGTGTTAACCTACTACTCTGAAAATATGTCCACTTAGTGTGAAGACACTTTAGTAGGGATTTATAAAAATTATAATTAATACTCTTTCTAAAAGAAATAAAATTAAAGAGAAGAAAGAACATTATCTTTTTGGGAGGATAATTTGGAAATCAAACATATAGCAATTTCAATGTTGTAAAACTTAGCTGAGTTACTTTATAAAATATCATAAATATAATATGTAATTAAGTAAAAGAAGTTAGAGAGTCCACTCATTGAAGTTTTCATGAATTTATTATCGACGTCGCATGAATAAGTACTCAAATTTTGAAATCCTAAGATTTTTTGGGCCAAAAGTTATATGTCAATTTGTTTGTATAGAAATATGTTAATATTTGTATGCTTTCGTTATGGCTAATTTTGTATTGTGTTTTACCAATTTTAATAAAACAATGAAAAATAGGGCATTGATATTAAAACTCTAAAATTGTTGGTAAAGTTGAGAGGGAAAAAGTGTATAGGGTTTTGTTAAATAACTCTAACACTTATTAATATTATTTATATTATGAAACTATATATTACATTACATGATTAACCAATGTGGGATACTAATACTTTAACACTCCCTCTCACGCTGGAGAATAAATATCATAGAGACCCAACATGTTACGTAGCAAATATAACCATGGTTTGAACAATGACTTAGTAAACATATCAGCTAATTGAGCATTCATAGATACAAATAGAGTAGCTATTACACCATTTGTTAACTTCTCATGCACTAGATGACAATCAACTTCAATATGTTTGGTCCTCTCATGAAATGCTGGGTTTAATGCAATGTGAATTGCAGCTTGGTTATCACAGTATAGAGGAATAGGCAACTGCACACTAAATCATATCTCCTCAAGAAACGAGCACAACCATACAATCTCACACGTGGTGTGTGCCATTGCTCAATACTCTGCTTCTGCACTAGACCGGGCAACCACTGTTTACTTCTTACTCTTCCAATTGACAAGATTTTTATTTAGAAATACACAATATCCAGTAGTGGACCTTCCATCAAATGGTCCTCCAACTAGTCAGAATCAGTAAATGCGTCAACACGCAAGTTTCCATTACCTCGATAAAAAAAGCCACAGTCTGGATGTGCCTTAAGATACTTTGTAATTCGAAGAACTGCCTCCCAATGTGGATGACAGGGAGCAGATATGAACTGGCTCAGCACAGTGACTGCAAACAAGATATCCCGGATGTGTAATAGTAAGGTAATTTAACTTACCAACTAACTGGTGATACTGATCAGGATTAGGGAGTAACTCCCCCTGGTCAACACATAATTTGACGTTGGGATCCATAGGCATTGCAACGGGTTTAGTTCCCGACAAACTAATATTCTCAAGAATGTCACAGAACATACTTCCGTTGAGATAAGCTAATACCGTCATTGGATCGCACCATTTCAATTCCTAAGAAGTATTGTAGTTTTCCCAAATCCTTGATGTGGAATTGCTAGTGTAAAAAGGATTTGAGTTCATCAATACCTCGTTGGTCATTACCGGTAATAATAATATCATCTACATAGGCAATCAATAAGACTTTCTCTAGATCAGATTTGAAAAAGAACACAGAATGATTAGACTGACTCCGATGCATGCCAAACCGTAATACTGCATCATTGAACTTCCTAAACCAAGCTCTAGGAGATTGTTTAAACCCGTATAGTACTTTATGAAGACGACAAACCTAGTGACACGCCCCTTGAGCAACAAACCCAAGTGGTAGCTCTATAGACTTCTTCCTGTAGATCCCCGCGGAGAAAAGCGTCTTTGACATCCAATTGAAACAATAACCAACTAAGAAATGCAGTAAAAGAAATAAGTACCTGAACAGAGTCAATATTGGTGATAGGTGAAAAGGTCTCCGAATAGTCCACACCATAGGTCTGGGCGTAACCTTTGGCGGCAAGGCGTGCTTTATAGTGCTCAATTGTACCATCGAAAAGATACTTGACAGTGAAGACCCAGCGGCAGCCAACAGGGGTTTTCCCAGCAAGAAGAGGAACCAACTCCCAAGTGACATTATGATGAAGGCCTTCTGAATAGTGTTAGGAACAAATATGAAGGAAACAGAAGAGGTAAAAGCACGAAGAGACTGACACAAATGATCAGAGGAAACAAATTGGGCAATAGGATGAGAGGTGCAAGACCGAATACCTTTACGAAGAGCTATGGCTGACTGTCCGGATTTCGCAGCGGAGGTGGACATGGAGCGGCGGGCTAAGGTGGAACCGATGGTGGCAATGGCAGTGATAGCACCGTAGGACGATGAACATATACCTACAAGGGTTTGGAAGTACGAGGGCCAGATGGAACAACTATAGGGAACACAAAACTCAGATAGAGGAAAATTGTGAGGAGTAATGGCGGTGGAAAAGAAGGGTAATGATTCATTGAAGGTTACATCAGCACACAAAATGGCGCTATAAGGAGGGCAAGTAACATTTATTACTTTTTTGAGTGCGGGAGTACCCAAGAAAGACACACCGAATGGATCGATGATCAAGTTTATCCCATCAAAGTCAAGAGCATGAGCATAACATGGGCACCCAAATATGCAAGGGGGTAAATTGTGGAGTGGACGACCAGAAAGCAAGACTGTGTAAGGTATTTGACCACCAAGGACTGTAGAAAGCATCCGATTGATTAAGTGACGTGTAGTAAACACAACATCACTCCAATAAGACTTGGGAACCTGCATTTGGAACAACAATGCCCGCATAACTTCGGAAAAATATCGAATCTTTCATTTGGCAACCCCATTTTGCTGTGGGGTCCTGACATAAGAAGACTAGTGGAGAATGTCAAGATCATCAAAGAAGTAAGAGAGGGTAGTATAAAAATATTCTCATGCATTATCAGATCGAAAGATACGAATGTAGGTATCAAACTGAGTCTTGATTTCCATATAAAATGATTTAAGAATAGATTACAACTCAGATCGTTCTTTCATAAGATAAAGATAAGTAACACGAGAAAAATTATCTACAAAGATAACATAATATTGAAATCCAAATATGCTAGGAACTCGCAGGGGACCCCAAATGTTTGAATGTACTAACTGAAAAGGATGATTGACATGACTCTCAATGCAAGGAGAAAGGGACACCCTATGTTGTTTACTAAACTTACAAACTTCACATGGTAAAACTGAAAGATGACGACGTAAAGGCACTAGCTGTTTCAAACTCTAAAGCGATGGGTGACCAAGATGACAATGTTGTTGATATGTGGATGTTGTAGAGCAATGGACTGAGAATGAGCAACATCATTGAGATAGTAGAGGTCACCACGTTCAGCAACGCCACTAATCTTTTTCCCTGTCTTGAGATCTTGAAACACACAACCATGAAGAAAGAAAGTTACTGAACAATTTAGGGACTTTCTAAGTTTACTAATAGACATAAGATTAAAGAAAAAACAAGGGACATGTAAGATAGAATCTAAAGTAATAGTAGAAGTAACAAAAACAAAACCGAAACTGGTAATCTTCGTGGTAGAACCATCGACTAAGGTAACATGAGAGTGTTTACCAACCGATTTGTGGCCAGAAAGAATAATAAATGTACCAGTCATGTGGTCCAAGGCACCATAATGGATAACCCACGGAGCAAAGGTGAGAGAAGAGGAAACGCAAGCAACAGAGGGACCAGTTTGAGCAAGGGTAGCAGTGGAGGACGAAATAGAGCCAACCGATGGAGACTGAATGGACTTAAGGTACTGGTATTCTCTCGTAGAGATAGTCACTACACGGTCAGGAGCAATGGAAGAACTGATGAAGATCATATGTGCGACGAAGGTTGTTAACTCTAGAATACATTTCTTGAGTCTGGGTCCATACTTGTTTAGCCATGGGCAAGAAAATAAGAGAGCTAGCAATATGGTCCTCTAGACTATTCCACAACTCAGAACAAATGCGGGCGTCCTCAGCTACCCATATAGAATATCCAAAAGCTTTTGAGTCTAGAGGATCATCGGTCAAATAGTGTTATTGGGACTCTCCCAAATAATAAATCTCAACTGCTTTAGCCCACACAACATAATTCTTCCCAGTCAATGGTCTGGAAGTAATAGATAGCCTTTCTGATACCGAGAAGGACGAGTCAGGACAATAGTCACAGGTTGACTAGGACCAGTATCCAAATCCGCAGGACCAATACCGAATCTACCACAAACATTGTGGTGACGAAATATCAACCAACTGATCAACACCACTATCGCTGAAAGGAAGAAAGCAGTCACAACAAGAGCGAACCCTATTTCATAATACAACTAAAAGATCAAATACCATCAACTGAGAACACACATCAGCCAACACGATAAGCACAACAATAATCATCTACCAAATAATGGTACAAGTAAACAGATTGAAACCACCAAACTCAGTCAAATACAGCAAACCCAAGTATAGTCTAAAAATGCACGGATTGATTTTCAGATCCAATAGCTGTGCATCCTAATGACTAGTGAGAGATAACCAATACCTATCAGGACCAACAACGAGGGCTAGAGATAACTAGCGAACAAATAGGGACAACCAATGAGTAGACAAAATAGTGGACAAAATAGGAGACAACTAAAGTGGAGAAACATAACCTGTGGTCGAAGCAAGTGTTGTCAAGCTTCACAATTTGAGAGGAAATATGGATCCACGAATAGCAAATAGTGGCCAAAAATAACCAGCGAACAAGTGATAGACAAATCTAGAGATCACAGAGAGAGACACAATCTGGAACTTAGAAAACCATTTAGAGACCAAAGAACAAGAAAGAGGCGATATGGAGATCGAAAAATGACAACCCCACAGATTGGGATGCCGCCAGCGAGATTAGTTGTAGCAGCAACGGCGACCGACGTAGGTGACAGTGGTGATAGCAGGTCAATTTGGTTTTAGGGTTTGAATATGCTCTGATACTATGTAAGTTGAGAGGGAAAAAGTGTATAGGGTTTTGTTAAATAACCCTAACATTGATTAATAGTATTTATATTATAAAACTACATATTACATTACATGATTAACCAATGTGGGATACTAATACTCTAACAGTAATATTGTGGAGTCCGGAATCAACGGGTTAAACTTCTCTCTTTAACTTAGGTAACCATTCTATGCTACAAAACAACTAAGACACTAGATTAGTGCCGACCGGAGTTAGGTCTCTAGCGGACACTCTGAGGGTCAAATTAGCTTCTAAAAGAGAGTGAAACAACTAGAATGTTTGTGAGTTATGTGTGTGTACCTAAGGTTAAAGTGCCCTCGGGGTATTTATAGAGAGGGAGCCCAACAACGTGTCTAAAGCTTCGGCCGAGAATGTCGCGTCGTGGTTGAGGATCACGGTACTCATGCCATGTGTCCTACACACATACGGATAGGATGGGCACGTTTGCATGTTCGATAACGATGTGCCCTTCAAGTTTGCCTAGTAACTGCCCATACATCCCCATGTGGTCGTGCCGAGCGTAGAGCCTCGGCAACGGAGCCGAGGGTTACCACTTGAGGAAAGACAAATACAGGTGAAGGCTGTTGACCAAGCGGAGGTTTGGCTAAACCTAGCATATCGTGCCCCGGCAAGGAATGCCAGACAGCCATGTCAAACCCACCAACCAAATGACAATAGAGCCAACCTTATCACACACGGGCTAGGAGTGATCATGGACTGAAGGCCTACTATTGATTCATATCTAGCCTACCACAACGGCCTCTTAATTTCTCTGCTCAGTGGCATTTGACAAGAGGGATTGATCGTCTAAAGACTAGAGCCCACCTATTTTAGACGGCCGACTCGGCCCGTTCCCTAAGAATGCTGAAGGAGATGGATATGATAGGCCACACGAATCATCACTTTGTGAGATGTTGCCATGTGTCATTAGTCCGACAGCTGGAAATGAAATGTTTTGCCTACCCCACAACCATTTCAAAAAATGTGCTAGACTATAACTACGGAAGGAGACCTATAGAGAGTTACAAGCTTTCTCTCTCTCTAGAAATTCAAAAACTCAGAGCATTTAGAGGTTTCCTCCATGATTCATCTTCTTTTAATCTCAAAACTGCCAATATCTACAAGTTTCAGGTATGAAATTCCTACTCTTTTTACATTTCGAACCAATGCTTGTCTTATCCTCAGTTTGTTTCATGCGTTTTGTGAGTGATTTATGGATTTCTAGAAAAACTTTGAATTGTTGTTTCATGGACTGTCACATCAGTCCTGTAATTTGACTGAGAGCCTCGTCCCCTAGCCGAACTCTTGTACATGTATGTCGAACCCCCTAACTTAGCATCGTTTGACACCCATGGATTGTTTGATAGGAATTTCGAGTCAAAGAATTACTTTGTCTTGGTGCTGTCGTCTAATACCGAGAGGGCAAAAACGAGTGGCTCTTCTAAGGCATCTGATGCTGAAGAGACATGTTATACTTGTTTTTTCTCGAATGCGGAAAGCTTGGTGGACTTTTGTTAGACCTATGGCATACCCGACGATGTCCAAATTGACTTGATCCAATTGGGTGAGAACTCCTACGCTGATGATCACCAGATCATCATGTCACTAATGGCTATATTTGAGGGGGGAGTTCGATTCCCCTTACATCCTTTCCTTAGGCAGATTCTCCATACCCTCAACCTGACAACGTCCCAAGTCACCATCAATTTCTACTAAATGGTGATGGGAATTGTCGAACTTAGGATGAAGTTTGCATTTCCTTCAAGATAGAAAACCTCTTCGAAGTGTACTATATTGGGAGGAACAAAACCTCCAAGAGAAAATATCTCACTTTCCGACCTGGAAAGACGAAGTTGCTTGAGAAATTATGTAATTTAAATAAATACGCTGACAACTTCATGCTCATAAGGGGCAAATTTAAGTTCGCCTTCGGTAGGCTGAGGTATTTCCTAGTGCCGAGAGCTATTGGAGAGATAGACAAACCTCGATCCTTTCATTAACCTTTTTCCATGATCTTTAAAAGTTCATCTTTTCTAATTATTGGTGTTTGTTGTAGGGGCCCGAGTGGTGGATCATTTGAAGAAAAGAGTCAACAACAAGCATATAGATCGGGTGTTGGCCATACTGAGAAAGGAATGAAAGTGCACCCGATTGCTTGGCTATGTCAACACCTACCACTCCATCTTGAAGGCACGAGTTGAGTCCATCACCAACTCCAGTATGAGTGGTAGGAGGGATTTCGATGATTTGGAGTAACCTTTTGACTACCGAGCACCAGTGCTTGCAAGTCAAGCTACACGAACACGTGAGAGTCCACCTCTCGGTGCTATCAAGGAACTAGGGGATCAAGGGAACCGAGGGATCAATCTACCCCAAACACCATCATCCCAATCTCTTTAGGTACCGAACAATCAGACACTTTTTCTTCGGGCTACAATCCTTTGAGTTCCTCTTTCAACATCAGTGACCTTGAATTGTGAAGGATATTTACAAAGAGTGGCCAGATGTTGAAGAAGGCAAAGGAGCAAACCTTAAGATTGACCATTGGGATAACAACCAAACAACTGAACATCCGAGCATGAGTCAAATAGGCTCACAGATAAAGAGGAAGGGTAAATAGATGGATACAACCTCCAAGAAACACAAGTCCGGCAAGGACGAATCACAATTGCAAGCCATCGATGCTAAGCCGAGCATTCCTCCTTTGCTCCACCTCCGAAGAAGACACCAATGACGGTCGGGATCGGCATGCAGAGCCAAGTGTGTCGCTCTTGGAGAAATATGACCCACAACTGATGCTTGTTGATTGACCCATGATGGTCGGAGACTCTATGGATAGAACCAAGCATGTTGCGATGGCCATCGTCGAGGGCATGTTGTTGCTTAAAGATGCTGAGAAGCTATTGAAGGATCTTCAGGGGTCCTTCTTTAAGCTAGAAAAGCATAGCGTGAAGGTATGACTGACCTCATCTCATTAAAGATTTTATTGTATTAATTATTTTTTGAGCATTCATTTATTGCGATATAGGCATGCCAACAATTTGTCTCTGTGCAGACCGAGATTTGAGGAGTGTGAACCAAATCCTGTATCTAAAGGCCCTTCAAGAGAAGTAGATGGAGGAGAAGGGGAAATGAGGGAGGAAAGAAACGAGGCTTAAGTTGCTATTGCTGCATCTGAGGAGAATGTGAAAGACCTTTCCCTTACTCTACAGGCCAAGGAGATAGAGATGGTGAAGAAGATTGACAAGGCCGATGCCAAGAACTATGATGATGGGTTTTCCAAGGTTGAGGCATAGTACATGCGACAGATGGATGAGATCAATGTCGAGCTAGCTAGGCTCCTAAAGAGTGTTTTCTAGGCTGGGTGGCTCTAGGCCATTAAGGAGGCCCAGGTGCCAGTTGATTCACATCTCTATCAAGTGATCCCTCTGTATAAGGTGTCGACCAATGCACCCGGCCCTTTGTCTATCTTGCTTGCTGAGGCCTCTACTCTTGCTGAAAAGACGATAATTGCACTTGAAGATGTTGCAATAGATTGGCCGTGGAAGGAGAGAACATCCAAGCATCGGTTGGAGAAGAAATTGTTCTACCACTAACTCCTTAGTGAGCTCGAATTTTGTGATGATTTTTGGTGCCAACTTGTTTTCATTTTGTTTGTATTTTTGTTGAATGTTTGAATGGTCAGCTTGGCAGAGACTTTGTACTTTTGAATGTTCTGCATATTTTTGTGTTTGAATTCTTGAATGTCTTGACATCTTTGTTTTACTTCAAAATTTTCCCCAAGTATAGGAGCCTCTACCCCTAGTCACCGTTGAGCCTGGGCCACTGGGTTGGTGGGGACTATAAGTGCCCAACAATTCCACAGAGCAATAGCATAGAGGTTCGAGAGGGTAGTAAGGGACCATAAGTGGGTCATGAGGGTATGGCTAAATAGCAAACTAAACCCGATGATTGACAATACCACCATATTAGGAGTCCTTGGTAATGACTGAGGAGTAACACTTGGGAAAACTCCAAGGTAATCAAAATATGAAAGTGAACGAATGGCATAGAGGCCCAAGAAGACAATAAGGGACCATGAGTGGGCCGCGAGGCTATGGTCGAACAACCAACCATGCCCGATGATTGGCAATACCACCAGATCATGAGTCCTCGATAAAGACCATGGAGCAGCACTTAGGAAAAGTCTAAGGTAATCTAGTCTTTGAGTGTTCAGCAATTTCACCCCACATGCTTATGCCCGGTAATGCCATTAGTTTGATTGTTGTATGACAATTCCACTGTGTTTGAGTATAAATCATAAGACAAAAAGAAAATGCTGAATTTCATTGATGAATATGAATATTTACAAAGAGATGGGGCCCTTGGCTATACAAACTAATGATAATATTTTCTTAAGTTCTGAGCGTTCTAGCGCTAAGGAAGAGGAGTTTCATCCATGTCTGTAAGCATGTAGAAGCCGACTTTGGCAATCTCATCAGTAGGGGCCTTCCCAGTTATGACTGAGCTTGTTCGTCTTTTTGTTGCAGACCACTTTCCTGAGAATGAGGTCATTTGGATTGAAAGGTAAGGACCGGACCTTCTTGTTATAGCCCTTGGACAGCTCTTATTGGTAAGCAATGATCCTTATTCAGGCGGAGTCTCTCTATTCTTCAGCCAGGTCTTAGGTAGTGGAGATCGACTAGTTATTAGTGTTCGGTTGAAAGTCCTCAGTCTGCATGGTAGGTAGGCTGGACTCCAAGAATATGATTGCTTCCGTGCCGAAGGCCAATGAGTAGGGAGTCAGCCATGAGAGCGGCAATGTATAGTTTGTTAGGCTTAGAGGATGCTGGGGAACTCCTAGGCCTATCTTCCTTTAGATGCCATGAGCCTTTTCTTAATTCCTATGGGAACAATCTTGTTCGATGCTTCGGCTTGCCCATTGCACTATGAGTAGGAGGGGTCACAAAAATCCTAGAATAAGTTCCCCATGAACTAAGTGCCATTTCCAGAGACAAAGGTATATGGAATGACGAATGTGGAGATGATATTCGTCCAAATCAACCTCTTGACGTCTTGGTTTTCTATGGTAACATGGGGCTCAACCTCCACCCATTTGGTAAAGTAATTGGTGGCCGTGGTTAGGAACTTGAAGCCACCTAGTGCTAGTGAAAATGTGCCGACAATGTCCAACCCACATTTTGGATACGGCAAAAGGCTGGAGAGGGGGTTGAGTTGCTCAAGGGGTTGGTGGAGAAAATGTGAGAACCTCTAGCACTGGTCGCACTCCTTTACTAGCTTGTTTGCTTCTTTCTTCATGTCCGGTCACCAATACCCTTATGTAAGGGTTTAGTGCATCAATGGACATCCACCTGAGTGATACTTGCAGCCGCCAGAGTGCAGCTCTTGGAGTGCGACACTCATTTGTTCCGAGTGCACGCACAAGAGGTAGAGGCCGGAATAAAACCTTCGATAGAGTTTGGGACCTAGGCCCAACTAGAACTAGGCTGCTTTGTGCACTACCTTGTGTGCCTGCCTTTGGTTTTTCGGTAGAATGTCATCCTTGAGATAGGCCATAATCGAGTCCATCCAACTGGGCCTGAGAGTGATGCAATGGACCTCCCCCATAGCGTCATGATCGTCAATGAACAACTTCGGGAAAATATCCATGAAGACACTCCTTTGCCCCTCGATATCCAATGCAAAAGCTAGTCCTGCTAGAGCATCAACGTGGGCATTCGGTTCCTATGCTATTTGGTTGAGGTTGAATCGCTTGAACCGTGGGGTTAGTTTTTTCACTTCTTTGACATACCAAGACATCCTGTCATCCTAGGCTTTATAATCTTCTGACATTTGGTTTACCACCAATTGAGAATCACTGTATGCATCCAAATGATTGGCCCCCATGCCTTAGGCAAACCAGAGTCTTGCGAGGAAAGCCTCGTACTTGACCTCATTGCTGGAGGCCGTGAAGTTTATCCTGAGGGCCAACTCATGAAGAATTCCTTCGGGGGAGATGAGCACCACGCCAACTCCTACCCCATGGTTGTTGGAGGCCCACCAATATATAGCTTCCGGAAATTACCGTGCAGGAGTTTCCATTGCTTTTATCAATAGGCTGAGGGTTCAGTATCTAGGACCTCCCATTGGTGCTTGGTTTAAATTCCGCAAGAAAGCCCGCGAGGACCTGACCCTTGATCGTTGTCCTCAGCTAGTACTAAATATCAAAGTTGGTCAGCTCCACAACCCACTTTGAAATTCTATTGGATAGGTCGGCCATTCAAAATAATGCCTTTAGAGGGTGTTTGGTTAGCACCATTACAATGTGTGCCTAGAAGTATGGCACTAATTTTTTTAATGCTGAGATCGGGATCGGTACAAGTTTCTCCATAGGGAGATATCGGGTCTCGACACTGACTAAAGTCTTGCTAATGTAGTAGATGGGGAGATGATCCTTGCCCTATTGTCTGATCAAGAATGAGCTGACTGCATGTTGAGAGACGGCCAGGTGAATGAATAAGAGCTATTTGTCCTTAGATGTTGCGAGCAAGAGTGTTGAGGAAAGGTAGTTCTTGAGATCCTAGAACGCTTGGTCACACTTCGGAGTCCAATTGAAGCTCCTTCAGTTGTACTTCTTGAGGAGCTTGAAAAAACGTCAACGCTTGTCAGATGATTAGCTGATGAATTTGTTCAGCATGGCCGCCATGCCTGTGAGTTTTTGAACACCTTTGATGGTGTAGGAGCCTCCAGGTTCTTGATGTGGTGATTTGATTGGAGTCAACCTCAATACCCCTCCTAGTGACGAGGAAGCCTAGGAACTTCCCTGAACTGACGTCAAATGTGCACTTCTTGGCTGAGCTTGTGTTATTTCAAGATATTGAAGATTTCTTGAAGGTTTGTAAGTTGGTCGACCTCCTACCATCACTTGACAATCATGTCATCAATGTAAGTTCTGTTGTATCACCAATTTGTATGCCAAACATCTTAATGATCATCCTCTAGTAGGTGGCTCCGACATTCTTGAGGCCGAAGGGCATCACCATTTAACGGAGCAGTCCTTGAGGGCTGATGAATGTTGTCTTTTCCCTATAAGGTTCACACATTGTGATCTGTCAATACCCTCGGTAGGCATTAATGAAGCTTAACTAGGCATGCCTAATGTCGCGCCCGAAATTTTTTTGGCCCCCTCGCAAATAAGAATTGTTGAACGATGTGGAATGATTTCTTGACTTGAAATACGACAAAATATGAAAATTATTTAACAGCTGAGATTTATTTACAAATCAGAGTCGCCATTTTCATGGAGTTTAGATGTGTCAAGTCACACTCTAAACCCATTTCCGAAGAAAATATCTTTAGTAAAATAATTTAATTTTAACTCAGAAATGCGATTATTTAATTTATAAAATAACTCTTTTTAAAGAAATCTAGTCTCGAAAACAGAGATGAGTTTTAAAATTTACTGTTACGAGTTGGGAAGGTGTTAGGCACACTATATTGCCCTTATGATACTTAATTTTTCTATATTAATTTTATTTTATTCTCCTTGGCCAAAGTGATAAACATCTAGTGACTGAACATACAATTGGATAAAAAGAGATAAAATATTGTATCGAGCATATGTTAAACTTTGACCAAAATATGGTATGCAAACTGGCTTCTGCATATCACGTTTTTATTCCCGATGTGCGAGCTACCTTAAATTCCCAGCGTAAAAACTTTCAAGCCTGATTTTGCTTCATTGATGAATTACCATATTAACCTTTCTTAAAAATGCAATATGCCATCTTGACCTAAAGTAAGTTAGCCATTATGACATTTTTATTCTTTTTTCCTATTTACCTATGTTACTAGCATTCTGAAACTTTCAAGATTAATTTGGTGCACAGTGTTAATGTCGTTCCAATAATCTTTCGAGAAAGCATGACACGCAAACTGACATAAACTAATAATTTGCATGACATACTTTTATTTTGACATTATCGGAACTAGAAATCAGGAGACATAGACAACACAACGGTTATTCATATTTCTTAGTTTCTAGGCGAGACATGTAACTGCCTAAATTCATTTTTGTCCTCAATCTTTCATCCCGGCGGCTACTCGTTTCACTGACAGTCCAAATTACGAAAGATAGAAAGTGTCACGTCGATCATGATAATTTGTCGCGAAAAGATAATGTGCGATGCCTGTTAAATTTTTATTTCAAAATCTGGCTACCAATGTCACCCGTGTTTACAAAATTTAGAGATTATCAAGATTTTAGCCAAGTGATATGGTCAGCGTGAACTAACGGCTGTTATTCATATTACTCAGCTATGAACTAACGAATTTTTGTTTTATTAATTTTACGAGAAATGAAAAGTAAAAAATGGCAGTAACTGTTCTAGGATGATGGAAAAGGGAATATAACATAAAACGATAAAAAAGTTATGGGAAACGGGGAATGGGAAAGTTAAGAATTAAGATTTGACGGGTGCCAATAATAGCATGCTGTCAATGTGAATACTATTTCTAAGAAAATTTGTATAACGAGCACTAAAAGATAAGCATGACAAAATAGGTAAAGCAATTTAGAACCGTACAACTTGCCAATTCTATCCTAGAGTCCTTGGCATATAAATCTCGCTTAAGTCAAAATCGCGAAAAGTACATCGATATAGACTGACACCGACTTTCATAATTTTGACTTCAGAAATATGACATCCTGACATTTTAGAAGGGCGGACTAGAATCCTCTCAAAATGGACTAGTAGTGCTAGAAATACAGACTAGAGATGTGGACGCCGAATTTTCCGAGCGTGATATCCACATCGAAAGCAAAAGGAAAAAATACAAAAATTAAGAAAGAAAAGCAGAAATTAAATAAAGCGACTACTTTGTTTTGATATCAGAATCTTTCGATTATAAGAATACAAAAGAAATATGAAAGACTAGGCTAAATCATAACCAGACATAGCAACGAATATTGAATCTTGATAATACCCCGAGCTATGCTAAAGCAGAAGTACGTTCGGATCTTTGTAACAATCAAAAACAAAATGGGCAAAGCCTTTGCTTATACTTGGATCAAAATTCTAACCAGGGAACCCTAACCCTAATATCGTTATAATATTGAGAGCTCAGAGCTCAAAAGCTGAGAATAGCTCGAACGAGGAACACTCGAGGAATTTTTGAGAGTATTACACTCTCTGGTTTTAGTATGGGTAAAGAAAAAGGGAGAAGAAACTGAAGAAGAAAGAAGACTCTCGCTTCAGTTTGCTCTCAAATTTTCATACTGTACTTGAGATTTCAGCTCTGGGGTTAAGGTAAAAATCTTGAGAATTATTTACAGCCAACTTACGAGGAAGAGAGGTCGAGAAAAATCTAATCCTAAGCCCATAGGACAACCATGTATTTATAGTAAATGATAGCTAATAGGATTATAACCTTAAAACTAAGTAACTACCAAACTAATATTATTCCTTAAAGTCCAAACCAAGACCAAAATACTTCGTCCAAACCTACTTGGACCACTCACGCCCCTCATACACCCCTCTTGCACCCTAGGTCATGCAAAATGACAAAAATATCTTTAGGACTCCAATCGCACTCTGAAATGTTATTTTTTGACCTCGAAATTCCAAACGAACTCAGATTGGATCTCAAATACAGTCATTGAACTCGCATTGTCATGAGGATCAATAATATGTGCCCTTCAAAATTTATAAATGTCACCTCGTAAATTGTGTCTTCGTCATTGATATGTCGCTGACCTTTAAAATATGATTTTTTGACTTACTGACCTCATATTTGATTCCGGATATAGCTGATGAACTCGTATCAATGTGCTGGTCAATAATATGTGCTCCTTGAATTTTGAAAACGTTAGCTTGAAAATCATGCTCCCGAGGCGCCGTTTTGAACAATAAAAAATTGTCGATGTCATCTAGTTTTGTCCCAATCACTGTCAATGGACTTGCATCGTCATATTGAGCAATGATATGAGGTTGAAATATTTTGATGATGTTATCTCATGAATAGTGCTCTCGAGCCGTAGTATGTGCAAAGACGAAAAAACCCTTTGTTTGTCGATTTACCGATTTTTTTCAGTTTTGTTCTTGAAACATTCAATTGACCTCCAAGGCATTTCAATGACATCATATTAAGATTCTTCATGATAATTGGGATGATGAAGTTGTCTTGACCTAATTAGACGTCCCCTTGGCTTCCGTTTGACTTAAAAGGGCAAAATTATATTTTTACTTTCAAATTATCTCCGAACCTAGTGGCACAATTCTTCATCACATCAATATCAATTTACACATTGTAGAGGCATCCCGGGTTAACTACATTGATATTTGTAACCCGTTCCTGATGAATTGCCCGTCTAGGGACAAAATGGTCATTTACACCTAGACTTCATTAAACTCTCTAAGGCTGCTCAAGTTTCATCCAAATCATATTCAACAAGCCTGCTCAGTGATTGAAAGTATCTCTGGTGAAGTTATTTAGTCTTCAAATCATCCCATGCCTCTTCGGTCCAACCAGGGGCAAAATAATTATTATGTGCATAAACTTCTCTGAGTCCATTTTGATGGTATATTTCACGATAGTTTGAGCGGTGGAGAAAATTCTGGTATCAACACTCGACAGTTGAGTCCACCAACTAGTCGATCATTGGCAGAGGGAAGCAGTCTTTGGGGCAAGCGCTTATGTGCTGACATCTCTAAGTATTGGGGTGTTCAGTACTTCCCCCACTGATCCTACTCTGGGTTTACCTTGCTCTTAATAGCTGCCACGTAACACTTCTTGGCAGCCAATTGATTCCCTAACCTCTTCCTATCCCTGGGTCCCCATATACTCGAGGACCTGATGATATGTTGAAATAACCACGCCTGGTTTGTGTATCCACACTCAGCCAACAATGGCATTGTAGGGGCTCAACACATCGACTCCTGTGAACTCCACCTTAATTGTCCTGGAGCCGGTGCGAATGAGAAGCTTGATCTTGCCGAGAGGTTAGACCGGTGCCGAGTTAACACCTACTAATGGGACTTCAGTTGGCTCAAGGTCAGTTTCTTTACGGAGATTTGCCTTCAATAGTGAGTAGTACATGACCTCAGCGGAGCTACCCTGGTCTACCAAGATTCGATGGACTATGGTGCTCCCCAAGGATAACGAAATGACCAAGGCATCGTTGTGCAACATCTGGAGGTGCTCAAGATCTCTATCGAATAAGGAGATATTGCCCTCGTCCAGGGCATTTGGATGCGAGCATTTAGAGCCCAAGCTTACTAACATGACTTGGTTGGCTAAGGTGGCCCATTTGATTTCTGGCCGAAGGTTCTCTTTTGTAGTTGTGTCCACCGTGTTGTAGATCACGTTGATCACCCGGACCTCAGTACTATTGTCTCTTTCTCTCTATGGCTCTGGTGGGGATCTAACTTTGATTTTTTCCTCGTCGATGAATTCCTTGAGATGGCCATTAGATACTAGCTTCTCTAGGAAGTCCTTCCAGGCTTGGCACCTTGTTGTGAGGTGCCCCTATTCTTTGTGGTATGAGCAGCGATAGGGAGAGTTCCGAGGTTTCCTCTAATCTCTGAGTGGCTGCCTTGGCCACTCAAAGTACGACTCATTCTAAATTTTCTTGAGGATCATATAGGTTGATAGGGTGAAGACTGTCTTTACAGTGACATATCATGGGGTTAAAGGCCCTTCTTCTTATCGGATGTCACTACATTAACACCCCGTCGTCCTCCATTGCTGCTGTCTCCATTTCTATTCCCATCTCTCTACTTGGGATGGCTCTGGTCAGTCTGTCTCTACTTACTTTGGACTTCCTCCAGGTGATAGTGCTTGTCTATTTGGCTCATCAAATCGTCCATGTCAGTAGGATTAGAAAAACATGAGATCCTCGCACAGTCGGTTTCGGTGGTCCAAGTCTAACTTGAATGAGGTGACGATAATTTCTGGGTCACAACCTTGTATTTTGTTGAAAAGTTCCCAGTATCAGGCAGCGTACTCACAGAGGGACTCGTATGTCGACTTCTTGAGAGCGAGAAGGGAATTGACTTCCTTCTTCTGTCGGTTGCTCGTCACAAACTAAAGGAGGCCTAGCTCTCCCAAGTTGGATGGGAAGAGCTTGCACATGAGTGCATTTTGGTATCATAAAAGGACATCATCTACCTAAAGTGTATTAGGTGGAGGTAGGCATCTGTCTTTGGATCATACTTGGTGAATTTTGGTGGATTAAAATCGAGAGAATGGCAAACTCCATCAATGTCTCTGGTGAACGGGGAAGACATGAGCTGATTGTGTATGATGTCACAGTGAGGCCTTATTGACCATGCCTCTTGCTCGGCTAGCCTCATGTGTTTGTTAGTGAGCAGATGCCTAAGGTCCTCTCCCCTACGTGACCAAGGAAATCGCTCCCAACGGTTGGGATGCCGAAGGGAGCAGTCCCTACA
Source organism: Arbutus unedo (assembly GCA_014822125.1). Classification (NCBI taxonomy): domain Eukaryota; kingdom Viridiplantae; phylum Streptophyta; class Magnoliopsida; order Ericales; family Ericaceae; genus Arbutus; species Arbutus unedo. Next base: position 26,990 of record JABCMJ010016169.1, read on the forward strand.
TCCTATGTCTCTCTTGTCCACCTGGGTCTCATGAGTAGGGGTAACAGCCTAGGCCGTGGTTGTTGATTGAAAGGACTCCAAGCCTCTTGTGTATCAGGACTTGCGAAATCAGGTGATCATCGCTCGGGAGGATACAGGAGAGCACCCGACCCCAATGACCCTCGCGATGATCAACCTTACAAAGATTCCTGAGCCTTTCCATGGCAGGATGTCTCCGCTTTGCCTCGTGCCCCCTTCTTTTAGGTGAGTGCGTTTGATGGCGCTTCCTGTGTCTGTCACAGATGTTTCTCCATTTGAAAGGGCCTAATCGCCACCTTTAGTTGCGCTACCTCTTGCCTAGCTAGCTGGAGAAGCTGGTCCTTCTCTGAGCCAAGCTTCCAGGTGCTTGACACATGTTCAGTTGTTGAGCTCGATAGGTTGCTCTATAGGTGGGGCTGTGGGCAAAACAATTGGCATAACTGATGGGTTGGTTGATCCAGCACCATGTTGGTCTTCCCAGCTCAATTGGGGTCAACATGGTCACCATTTTGGTTTGGTGTTTTCGTCATCTTGTAGGAAGGGTTTGAGAAAGTGAGAAGTCAAGTGGAACTCTTAATGTGGTCACCAAAAAGTGAAGTCTGGAATTCACGGGCTAAACTTCTCACTTTAACTTTGATAACCCTTCTAAACTGCAAAACAACTCAGACACTAGGTCAGTGTCAATCGAGGTTGGATCTCCAACGGGGCACTCCAACAATCAAGTTAGCTTATGGAAGAGAGTGAAAGAAACTTGAAAATTTGTGAGTTATGTGCGCGTACCTAAGGTTAGAGTTCCCTTGGGGTATTTATAGAGAGTGAGCTTAACAACATGCCTGAAGTTTTGGCCAACAATGTCTCGTTGTGGTTTGAAAATCGCGGCGCTTATGCCACATGTTCCACACCCGTGTAGATAGGACAGGCATGTTCGCATGTCTGGTAACAGTCTGCCCTCCACGTCTACCCAGATAACGGCCCACAGCATGATAATTACATCCCCATGTGGTTGTGCCAAGCATAGAGCCTCAACAGCATGACTGAGGATTACCACTTGAGGAAAGACAAATACTGGTTAAGGCTACTGACCGAACAAAGGTTTAGTCGAACCTCGCATGTCGTGCCTCAGCAAGGCCCGAGGCACGCTGGACAGCCATGTCAAACCCACCAGCCAAACGCCAATAGAGCCAACCTTGGGCCCGACCCAACTTGAGCCCATCACAAATTGGGTAGGAGTGATCAAGGGCCAAAGGCCCACTATTGATGCATATCAGGCCTACCACATATATATAAGCAATTTACTCAAAAAAATGGAAAAAATAAAAGACGTTTCCTATCTGCATAACTATAGCGACGAGACGGTCCGCTTGCATCTTCCAAGACATGATCTTTCGCAATGAAGGTGGTTATTTCCATTCACCAAATTATAATCAACAACACCACAACCATATTTATAAATCATTTACGCAAACATCAGAGAGAGAAAGAGAGAGAGAGAGTCATTTCTCATTATGAGTTTAATTCTTTCTCTTATGTTGGCGAGGAAGCACAAAACTGTTGATTCTAAAGTTGTTGCATGTCAAGTTGGAATTTAGAAATTTCTAATTCAATTATCTTGAGAATGTTAATGCTATTATATGTAGAGAGGTAGAGAGAGAGGTATGATTAATTTCTCCTTCTCGGGCTTTATTTTAGAGATAACCTATTGCGACGTTTACTCCTTATTAGTATTGTCAATTTTTTGGGAACGAGAAAAGAAGACACATTTGTTAGAATGCTTATAGATGCCACCTAAATTTTTTAAAACGTTAAAAAATTAAGAAAGTTAAAAAAGTAAGATTGTGAGATTGGAGGATGTGGATGGATACGACCGTTATATGATTAATACATCCCGTTATATGATTATTTTAAATATTTTAGTGCTTGGCTAGACCCATTTCGGTTTAAAATATTTATATAATATGTTAAAAAATAATAAAATATTATGATAGAGGTGTAGAATATGAGCAATTATTAAGTGATTTTGGATACGGCCATGTAATTCCCAAACACATTTTACAGTTATATATTCATCTCCTAGTGTATAAATGTATAATTATGAAAAAAGAAAAATTAGTTAGAACTTTAAATTTGTGGTTAATTAACTCATTAAGTCATGCCTGATTTGTTTGTTGAGTTAAAATCTATTATTTTAAAAGTACAAATAGTTAAGGTCTACTTTTTTAAAAATGTTAATAGGTTAGATTCTTTTATTGACAAAATTATCTTTATTACAAATTTATTAAATTTGAACAAATCTTACAGTCATAACCACTTTTTAGTACACTAATTTTTTTGTAACTTTTTATTTTGCATTAATTATTGGTCATCACGATAAGAAATTTTAAAAAAATTATGTTTAAAAATTAAAAAATATGAAAAATAAGTCAAAACATAATTTATGCCCTCACGACCTTGTGGTATTGCATCTATTTTTTTATTAATTATTGGTTTGTCTCGATAAAAAATTTCAAAAAACTAAAAAAGTTATGTTTAAAAATTAAAAAAATAAAAATATATGAAAAAAATTCAAAACATGATTTGTGCCATGACGACTTTTTGATACACTAATTTTTTGTAATTTTTTATTTTGCATCTATTTTTTTATTTATTATTGGTTCGTCTCGATATAAAACTTCAAAAAAATTAAAAAAGTATGTTTAAAAATTAAAAAAATAAAAAAATATGAAATAAAGGTCAAAATATAATTTGTGTTCTCACAATCTTTTGGTACACTAATTTTTTGTAACTTTTTATTTTTTATTGATTATTGATTTGACTCGATGAGAAATTTCAAAAAAATAAAAAAACTATGGTCAAAAATTAAAAAATATGAAAAATATGTCAAAACACGATTTACGTCCTCACGACTTATGTATCTCTGCATAAGATACAATAATAAATAGATAATGTTATCTGTTGTAAATTGTCCTATGTATTTATGTACAACATATTAACAGATAATGTTATCCATTGTAGTTTCATCTTTGTATCTCTGCAATGAAAACACAATAATAAATCAAAACAGATTAAAGTTATCTGTTGTAATTTGTTTCTTGTATCTCTGCATAAGAAAACATCAGATAAGATTATCTGTTCTAATTTGTACTCTGTATTTTGATATAATATAAAAATAGATAATACTATCTGTTGTAAATTAACATATGTATTTATCACACATATCAACAGATAATGTTATTTGTTGTAGTTTTATTTATGTATCTTTGTATGATAAGAAAAACACAATAATAAATCAAAACAGGTAAGGTTATCAGTAGTAATTTTTGTACACTAATTTTTTTGTATTTATTTTGTCTTGATTATTGGTTCGGCTTAATAAAAAAATATGTTCAACAATTAAAAATAAAATAAAATAAAAAAATATGAAAAATAAGTTGAAATATAATTTTTGCCCTCACGACCTTTTTGTATACTAAATTTTTTCTAACTTTTATTTTTTTCTCATTTTTCTTGTTGATTATTAGTTCGTTTAGATAAGAAATTTAAAAAAATTAAAAATTATGTTCAAAAATTAAAAAAATATCAAATTATCGTGACTTTTGTCTTCTCAGTCTCTTATTAATTTTATTTAAATTGATGATGCTTGAATTTTACTATTATATCGATGTAATAGTACATACAATATATAAGCTCTATATGAATGAGATATGAACCAACAAACAAAGTTATCTGATAACATTTTGACATAGTTAAAT
>JABCMJ010016175.1:0-15085 GCA_014822125.1 Arbutus unedo
ACCATAAGAAATTAATAAACACTAGCTCCAAAAACAAGCACAATTTTAATGAGACGAGAACTTGAAGGAAAATGACTTATTAAGCCATGCCTTCCAATTACTACCACTTCCCTTCCGAACATTAATCTTCTCCGACCTACCTTCTGTCATCTGTGGTTGCTTCTGCTTCTGCTTCTGCTTCTTGTACAACACAAAATTCCTTGCTCCACTCAGCCCTATTGACTCGGATGGTCTCAGAACTGCATAACATGTTAACGAAAAATTGAGTAGTCGTAGAACTTTAAAAATAAATAATAAAATTTAAAAGAATTTTGCTCAGCTTAACTTATTTTTTTAGTCAATCGCTTCTTTTTGTTGTCAATAAATGTATTTTTTCAATGTTTTGATCAAAAAATTGAATTTTTTCAAAGTAAAAACAATAGACCATATTTGACTTTTTTTTGGGAGTTTGGTCATATTTTTTTTTATTTTTTAAGATTCATCTTGTTGTAAAGACTAATTAATAATTAGTAGATGAGCACACAAATTGGCCCGAAAACTCTTAATTATTAAAAAAAATAATGCCTAATCTAAAAAACTTCTATACAAGACTGGCAAAAACTCTGAATAAAAGATAAAAATAAAAAGTTTAATTTCAACCAAACATGCCCTCATGAAACGAAAAATGATTTTGTGTTCAGACTGTAAGCGATTATAAGAATATGAATCATATTAATTAACTGTTTTATAAGTCCGGAATCACAGTAAATCCAACTAATAATCCCAGTAAAGGAAAAAACAAGTAAGCAAAGTAGCAAACAACCATATTTTATGAGAAATAAATAAATAATCTTTATTTTTGATAAAAATTAACTGAACTAATCATATTATAAGATCATCTTCAACCATACTTTTTCTTTTGCCTCGTCAAAAGTACCAAAAAGGTACCATTTGTACTTTGTCTACTCGCTTTTTATCTATCTACTCTATTTTATTATCCATTCAAACCAATTTATTAGAAATTGTTTACACCGAATTCCGGAATAGAAAATAAAAACCTCTGGCCTCTACATAATTATTAGATTTTCGCAAATAATAGATAAATAAATTATCTAATAAACTGCCACAAAGTAATAAAAAAAAAAAAAGCTTTACCCATTAATTAAGAAGGGAGACAGAACTGTTGAAGCCATGAAGAGAATATTAAATTGAAAGCTTTTATTTTTCAGAAGATGCTTAAGAAATAAAGAGAGCCGTACATAGCCACCGACATTGGCTGGCCAAAAATAGGCAGTAAAATTTGCTCATGGAGAAATGGCTGGCCGAGCAACCAGCATGTTGGGTCACTGAAAGCGAGGATTAACTAGCTATTTTAGCTAACTGGGGATATTTGTCTAGTGGATTGGACATGCTCTAAAATGGTAACATATGGAAGAAAAATTGGATTCTGAAACCAACATGGAAATTCTTGAAGTGCTTAAGCAAAAAAATTCAGAGATGGGCATGATTCAATCATTACCGTCGGATCCTGCATTGGGTGGATAAAGGAGGAAATTGCTGACATCGGAACCAAGAACAGGAAGCCGGCCTTCACGGGCATACAATTTCAGAGCTTTATCCATCACCGCCTTTACATTATCTTCCTCATTCACCACAAATCTTATCGGTCCAGCGCTACCCAGAACGTTTACTGTTATAAGGAGCCTATTCTTCGGCCTCTCTCTACGCTTCTTCTCCGGCATTATTTTCTCAGACCCACTTCTCTTCATTTTCTTCCTCTGTTTTCGGGATCTAGTTTTTCTTCCTCTGTTTTCTTTTTTGGGGGATTGGGTTTAGCGATCGAGGCCAAGGCAGCGGTAGTACCAGTTTTCTTTGAAGGAAGAAAAAAGGAATGGAGAGAGAGGGAAAGAGAGAATCGAACGATGTCCAGAGGAAAACATCAAATTTGAGCTGATTCGAACCAGTGTTTCTGTACAAAGACGACGAGAAACGTAAAGGGGAATCTGCTAGAAGACGAGAAGTGAAATGATAGGGCAATGTTTTTTTTTATCCCTGCCTTGTTTGATTCTTCATGTGTGGGTTCTGTATATATAGCGGCAGAGAACATGTAGTAATCATCCAATGTTATGAACCACCGAGTTCACATTTATACGTACAATACTTCTGACGAATCATGTAAACATAAAATACGTACGGAATGTAAAGTCAGCTTTGCATTACGTATAATAGATCATGCTGCGCGTTAAAATTATATTATTTTGATACGAAAAATAATGCTCGAGAATTATTTAGTCAGTATTTAATTCTTCGGTTAATATTCTGTATGTAAAAACGACATCGTTTTATTACACAATACACTCTACTTGTATAATGCACATCAGGGCCTCCAAATCCATATCAACACATATTTTTATAAAAGTGTTTGTTTTTTGTTTTTATAATTCAGAATGTCTGAATCAACGCACCTCAACTAATACTATAGAGACCAATTTCATGTATTTTTATTGAGTTTTTATTGGACAAAAATAACTCAATAATATATGTTGCGACAAATTATTATACTCAAAACTATGGGTTGCAATACTTTCTTAGTCGGAAGTGTTGTGTAACCAACGCCACTTGCTACTATGAAAGTATTCAATAATGTGTGTTGCGCAATAATTTATTAGCTAAGAGTATCATCACATAAATAATGCCATACTATATTTTGGATCCCGTATGATCTTACTTAACTTTTATTTTAAATTATTTTTGTTCTTGTTTGAATTTTTTAGCAATTTTTTCTTTTGTGTCAATTTTTTTCGTCTGTTATTAGTTCGTGAGTATTTCAGAAAAGTAAAAAAACTTTTAAAAAAATTTGAAAATACAAAAATAATTCAAAAAATCTTTTCGTTTTGAATTCTTTTTGTTGTTAGTAAAAACAATTACCATTTGAACATAATTTTTTATTTTTAGATTTGTTTCGTCAAAACGAATTAATAATCTACAAAAAATTAAACGCACAGATAATTAATACAAAAAAGTAAATAAGAACAAAAAAAAAAAGGGAAATAAGAACTTTAGCCCTAATGTTACGAGCCTAAAATTAGTCGAACATCTACATGCAAAATCAACGAACCGCCAAATCAGTCCGAATTCGAAGCAGTCTAAATTAGACAATGTAATTCGGTTTTTTCCAATAATAGTTTGCAGATTTAGGTCAACAGTGTTTTGATTCAAAATCAATCAGCAAAATTATATGCATAAATTAATTATAATTTTATCAAGGAAAATTCTTGAAACATAGATTCAATCGCAAACGACGTTCATTCTGTTTTTTCTACTTTTGGTGATTTAACTAGCAAAAAGAATACCACATTTTTTAGGTAAAATATAGCTGGAAATTTGTTCAATTTCTATCTTAAATTGCAACTTTGGATTTTCTTTAGATTTTCATATAGATTTCTTTCGTTCAAAATAGGAAGTAAGACGACTATTATATCTTATCTTTTAAAGTGTTCAAATACAATACATTTTGATCTTTCTTAATCAAATATATATACATTTTGATCTTTCTTGGTCTTTCTTTATGTAGTAAGGTTCATCTTACTAATTCAATTCAATAAAGACTTTGAAATAATTAGGACCCAAATAACTGGCGAAATTTAAATCGCATAGTTTTCTAAGTGTGCGTGTAGTGCAGAAAAAATGACATAATTTTGTCCGTTTTGATCTCGAAACTAAATCGTTTTGATCTTATGTATTTTAATAACAATTCATATGATAAATTAAAATAATATAATTTCGATAACAAAAAGGACAAAATTATGTCGTTTTTCTCACACTATAAGTACACTACAAAAAGCTGCTTTACAACTCTCCCAAATTCCAAAAAACATGGTGACGAACTTACCAATTATTTATGTGACGGTATTTTTGAGTCAAATTTCTTTATGAATTGTGAATTATAGATTTAAATTGTAAGTTCTTAAAATTATATATAGGATTTGTGAAAGTATTTGTAGCATAATAGTATTCGGAGGTATAATATAAAAAATAAACTTTGGTGTGTAGTTGCCCTCGTTGCCCTTCATACTACTCAGTATTAACGTTTATGTTTTGTAGCATATATATAAGTTAGCTTTATATTTGTATTAATCTTTTTTTATTTCGTATTACCTTTCCTTTATCGAAAATATTCTTTAATTCTGAAGCTTGTAATAATTTTCTTAAGCATTTGTACAATTGTCTTCATTACATATAGAAACTAGTACCGAATTCGTGCTATACATGAAAGTAAAAAAAAAATCAAAAATGTTTTTGACCAATACGATATCCGGTTGAATTTTGATTTAATATTTTGAGATCTCGAGAAAATTAAATAATTATGAGCATGCAGTATTTGAAAATAATGTTCTAATTTCTTGTCTCTAAAGTCATTTAAATTCATATCAAATTACTATAAAATGGAGTTTTCTTAATTGTCAACACGTATACACATTTAATTATGATCTAATATTTTCAGATCATGAGATCATGAATGACTTTAGTGATTACGAACATGCAATATTTGATACTAACTTTTTAGTTTCTTGTGTCTCAAGTCATTTAAAATGCATATTCAATTATAAAATAGTGTTAATTAAATAAACCACACTCAAGAATATACTATAGCTGGTATACAAAAGGTCAATTAATTAGTTTAAAAATTAGATTTAGTTTCTTGTGCATTAGGTAATGTGAATTACATTTTCAAATTGTCAAATTGTGTTATATAAAGCTTACGTTCGAGAATGACAACAGTAACTAGTATCGAGAAAAAATCAAATTTTGAAATAGTAATTATTGATTCTTTCAATATTAGCTATAGTTATCATTTTTGAGCTTATGGTTCATAGTCGAATATGTTTTTTTTTATAAATTTGGTGATACGGTGAGCAAAAACAATAATGTACAGTATCGCATGTCCATAATCACTTGCGTCATTCATGAATCATGACATCAACGTATGAGATCAAAAATACAAACGTGTACAAATTAATATCCACAAATATTTTTTTGTTTTTTGTTTTTGTTTTTATTTTTTAAACTTCGTGCATTAACACATGTTCACTGCTAATTGAATATAACTTGATGAATCATATACATATACCACATGTCGCTCTAGCAGCACTCCTTACCAAAAATATATATTTGCATTACTATATAATATAGATCCTATTAAACTATAAATCGCTTAAATAGGGTAAGGAAATTCCTACGTCGTTGATGGGTGCGTTTCAACAAAATACATGCAACTTTACGAAAGAAACAAATAAACACTTATATATATATATATATATATATATAGAGAGAGAGAGAGAGAGAGAGAGAGAGAGAGAGTATTGAAGAATCTCTCATTTTAGCAAAATAAAAACTTCTCATTTTCTGATCAAATATTAATGATCGAAACCGTACAATTTGCTTAAAACATATTTTTAAGAATACTCGCGAAAAATCAGCTTAAAATATTACCGGAAATGTCTTGATCGAAACTGTTTCTCATAAAATTGTTCCTGTCAGTATTTATGAAAAACTGTTTCGATCAAGTTCTTCCCGATATTTTTTTAAGCCGATTTCTCGCGGGTACCCTCAAAAACATGTTTTAAAAACATTGAATGGTTCGGATCATCAAAATATAATCTAAAAATAAAAAATCCTCATTTTAGTAAAATGAGGCATTCCTATATATATATATACAGTCCCCTTCTAATAAGGGATCCCTTATTTTGCTACGGTGTGGACCTCTTATTTCCTAACCAAATTTTGATGATCCTAACCGTTCAATGTGTTTAAAACATGTTTTTAAGGTTAGTCTTAAAAAATCGGCTTAGAACAATATCGAGAAGGGTTTGATCTAAACAGCTTTTGATAAATGCTGACAGAAACAGTTTTATGAAAAATTGAATGGATCAATCCTTTCCGGATATTATTTTGAGCTGATTTTTTGCGGGTACCCTTAAAAACATGTTTTAAACACATTGAACGATTCAGATCATCACAATTTGATCAAGAAATAGGAGGTCCACACCGTAGCAAAATAAGGGATAATTTATTAGAAGCTCACTATATATATATATATTATATTATATTATATATATATATATATATATATATTATATTATATATACCGATATATAAATTTTAGAATAATACATTAAATCCATGACCAATGACAAAAAAGTCTTTTGACAGTTTAATATGTCTTCTCCTTGCCTAACACGCCCAAAATAACCTTCAATTCAATAATTAGGCTATTTAATACACCCATTTTAATATCTCATCCAATCACTAAATTATTTAACACACCATCCTTAAATATCATATCAATATGGGTCACTCCGCTTGATTTAATACACTTGACTATTTAATACACTTTGGCTATTAAACACGCCCAAAACTAAAATGCCATCTAATCAGGCCCTTAAATAATGAGTTTAAACCTTAAAAAGAATGAACAAAATTTATTAAGATTTGAATAAGAAATTAATTCTTAAAGTATGCATCATGGGTAGTATGCGGGAGGTGATAGGTCCATAGTCTCACATCATGAAAACACAATTTTTGTGTTGAGGATTGCCTAAGGATTTGGACCATTGGGCCTACCAAATTTTTCAAAGGAGAGAGGACCTATCAATTTTGTTTGGGCCACATAATGAGTTTGAGCTACACATGGACTTGATACCAAGATTTATTTTTGATTTAAAACCACAATTTAATTTTTTATTTATTCCACATAATTTATTCCGAATTTTAAATCCAAAATTTATTTTTGAATCTATAATCATAGAATTTATTCTGAAAATAAATCTTAGAATTTAATTTTTGATTTATGACGAAATTAAATTTTGGCTCCCCTTGGTCCTATAAATTGGGTAATTCACATTTAGAAATTTCACACCAACAATTGAGCGATCCTCCTATTATCCTTCGAGTGTTCTTCGAGTTTTTGGTGTTCATTGGTCAAAGAGAATACAAACATAACCAGTTAGTCAGCCGACTTTCAGAAAGTGCTATTGATGCTGGCAAATAACTGTTGTATCCTAGAAGACGAACGTTGGGCAGATCTTCAAGCATTCCGGTGAGGCGGGACAATTTGTCTTAAGGACACCGTGAAAATCACGAACCTCGATTTGAGTATTATATTTCGTTGTTCTTTTATTTTGTGTAATGTTTTTTTCAAAAATTTAAATAATAATTGTTAATTATTATTTTTCAAAATTATTGTACTTACAAAATAACAATTAATGCTATCCGTTAGAACAAAGGACGATACCTTAACTCTGTGTCATTACAAGTAGGGATGGCAACGGAGTAGATTGTGGCCAAATTTGCCCATCCCCGTCCTGTTCCCCATTTGGGGAACGAACCCCACCCCCCACCCTTGCTCCAAACGGGGATTGGGGATCCCCGCCCCGCCCTGCTCTATTTTTTTAAATTAAAAGAAACTTAATTCATCAAGACAAATTGAGATTTTCAAGGCTATATCTTAAACTAACCATTTCAAGACAAATTGAATATTAATTATATGGGATAGTATATATATTTATATACATATATAGCCTCAATTTTATATGCATATATATCTATACATCAATTGATACACATCTATACATGGACAATGAACTAATATACATATAGATACACATATATACATCTATACATGTGCAGTTTTACATGGATTAGGAAAAAAAATATTAAAGGAGTTTAAAAAAATATTGTAAATATTTATAAATAAAAAGGTTAGAAAGTAAAATAATAATTATTTAACACAGGGGCGGGAACAGGGCAAGGAACGGAGTGGGGAACGAGGCGGAGGTACCAAGCCCCGCCTCCGACTCGTTCCCTATTTTGTTTTAAACTTTCACCTCCAAATCCAACCCGTTCCCCAAAAAAATCACTGAAACTCCAATCCGAACGGATCAGGGAACAGATCGGAGTGGAGCGGATCGGACGGAATTGACATCCCTAATTACAAGGTGATGTTCTTATGAACACTATCTAAAAGAAGGTTAACAAAGATCACAGGAAATGGCATGGATGAAAAACTAAAAAATAGCAGATAAAGCAATTAAAAAATGGAGGACACACTTGGACGAACAAAGCATAACCTAGCAGAAAGTTTCTGCATTTTATAAGAAAACAGGTTTAACTACAGTCTTAATAAAATAGCAGACTTGAATCAAGAACCATTGTCACATAATCTCAGCTTAGAGTATATTTATCTCTCCCTCTCTTGAAGTCATGAAAATAATAAGTTTCTGTTTAGTTTGAATCAGCTCTCTGCGATTGGAAATGCAGACCCGATCTTATTCCCTAAACGATAGCACTTGATATTAACAGGGTAGAGACCCAGTTGAACTTGATTGTCCTCCCCACCCATATAGAAACACAATGTATAGAGGGCAATCTCAAACTCTGGGCTCACTCCAACCAAAGTGCTGGAGACAGATTTGAGTACACCATTCCATTCAAACTGAATTGTAAGCAACTGAGTCTCGGAGTCGGGCTGCAGGACAACACAAGTAGCAGAACATTACATCACTTAGATACATCCAATACACAGTAGACAAGCACTCCCGTCATAATGCTAACATGAAGCAATAAGAGAAATAACACCTTATCGGAGCAAAGTTGAAAAAAATCACGGAAATAAATAAACTACCCAATTTGAGCAAGATGCTGTGCTATTGAAAGAAAAGTTCGATCCTAAATCAAAACCAGTGCAGGTCTGGAGGTGTGATAAGGAAGTTACCTTCAAAACAATCATGTGGAGTTTGTCACCAAGTGGATCATTCACTTAAATGTTGCCAACATAAATTGAAAATACATGAGTTCAACGAAGAGCATCTCGTAATTTGGTGATGTTTTGGTTTATTTGACAGAAGTGCAGATTTTTCACAGCATATACGATAACCGAATTCCTGTCATTGCTGTTAGGAGATAGAGGCAAGAAGATCAGAAATTTGTCCCCCGAGTTGTATTCTCACATTCTGACTATCCTAATGAAATCAAGTTTGCTGGTGTTCTTTTATTCTATTTCAGTACAATTTAAAAATCTAAGAGCACCAATATGTATGCGCTCTCTCTCTCTCTCTCTAGTGATGTGTGAAGGACAAAAATTACAAACGAAACCAACCTTTTAGTTTGGTCCTAGGATTAACCAGTGAGACGGCCACTAAAGAGAGGGAAACTGTTGCCCAATAGAAGAAAATTTCAGCCGAACACAGCAGGTGGTTTTCTCTGTTTAAAGTCCGTTTAACAACCATTTTTTAAGAGTGATCATGATCACATCTCTCTCTAAAATATATCCTTTTACATACAAGTTACTAATTGGACAAAACTGGAAGCATCTGTTAAAGACTAATGGAAAGTCAGCAATACTCAAACATAGGGATCATTCCCGAACATGTTCCCTTCTTTATTATCTTCTGTTTCATTTCCTCTCATCCTTAGTCAACTTGTAATTTCAAGCCTTATCTGCAAAACTTAATCCAGGCATGACCGTGCACGTACACCTAAAATCTAAATCCCAGCAGTATTTTGCAGTTGTTTTAGTTACAAGAATTAGTAGTAAAGTAGTCCGGAGGATCATTAGAAGTTTAAGTCATTCATATATCATAACCATCGAACTTTATATTCTATACAGTTCTCCTTTCCCTCAGCTTTGGTACCTCTACTTAACACTTTATCTTCGTACAACTCCGTTACAAAGCAATTAACTTTTTTTGAGTATAAGCAATTGACTTTTATAACAGCTTCACCTCTTACTGAACATGCAAGAATGCTCTTTCCCTGTAAATCGCCATCTACAGTTTGAAAAGCAATGACTATGTACTACTTAACAAACCTTAAATTGTGATTGCACAAATAAAATCTGCAATAATGGTGCAAATATGTAAAAGCATAAAGTGAGCTCATGCAGCCTAGTATTTCAGAGCACATTCCTAGATGTCATATGACATTCATGGTGCTATCTCTTAAAGAAAAGCTAATTGAAATCATGCTGCGGTGCATATGATGCAATGCTTCTCCGATCGAGAGAAGACAATGGGAAAAAGTGATAATAAGAAGTTTCGATTGCAGAGTGGTTAGTGCAAGTGAGAATCCAAAGTGTGATGAAACCACTTACAATTTGCCCACGTCTTCTGGGGAAAATATAACCTTGATAGTCAACCCTTCCTTTTGCTTCTTCCAAATATAACTGCAGATGAGGAAATGCCATCAGTCGCTCACACCAATGTAGAAAAACTATGAATGGCAAAAAGAATAGGAAATGTAAAATCCTAACCGAAGACAGGAAATGGATGCAACACTTTTGACCCAAGGAAGTTTTTCTTAAGATATGATCCATCAGAAGATCCTCAACAAGCAATTCACATAATATGCGATGAAGTTAACATCAGAGAGAACACAACGAGGTAATGACATAAACCCATTATAGGTGCATTTTTTCTGGAATGTCCTTTTTGTTTAAAGGTGAATTTAAGCAGACAATTCAAAAGAAAAAACTAGTTTGCATTCAAAAGCCAGTGTGAAAAGCTAACGAATACTGGGGACACAAATAATTTGTGTATCTAAAGCACGTTTCATTCAAATACAATTCTTTGCTTTGCTAAGTTGCTTGTTACAAGGGTCATCATCAATTGTGAGAATGTTCGAATCTTCCTCTTCTTAATCTGGAGTATAATCTCAGTAATAAAATGATTCAAAGACAATACAAGCCAATCAGCTGGTAGTATAAACATACAAATCGTAAGCAATTATGGCCATAAAAAACCATGAATGCAGCCTGAGAAAAAACTTAGAAATGGTGACCTTATTCATTACCGATCTAATAAGGTCACTGTCAACTTAGAAACGAAAATATTAGTTTGGTAATGAATAAGGTCACTCTCAACTTAGAAACAAAAAACTAAAGGGGTATGTACCTGAAGCCAGTTATGGAAGCCTGAAACTTCTTGCTCCCCATGGTTCTTGATTTCTCCAACAAAAACATGTTCAAAAGCAGAGGAACAACTAGATGTACCACCACGGCCATAAAGCTCAAACCATAGACGAGTCATCATTCTTTTGAAATCTTGATAGTTCTCAGACAAAATGCCTTTGGCTGATAGATACTTGTGAAGATATTTGATTGGTGCAGTTCTACTAATTTCTTCGACAAACGCAACTTGCTCTTGCAACTCTTGAGATGTGATAACTTCTTTATAACCTTCTTGTGGATTGTAATTATCTAGAAGAGAACAGAAACGGGAAAAAGTAGGCTTCCTGAATATGTCTTCATTTAACCAAGAGAATAGGCTTCCTTGTGCCCTATCCTCCTTTTGGTAAACCTTCTTCCCTTCACCACAGTCAATCTGATAGTCCTTGCCGGGTAGTAAACGGTTGACATCAATTTCCCAAAGCTTGTTGCAAGCTCTTGACAGGTCAGAAAGCTCTTCCTCTGAGGGCTCCAAGTTGGCACCATATTCAATGTCCTCAGAGTACTCTTGCTCACTGGAGGGGCGTTTGTATTCATTCCAGCTATTCATTGGCACCTGCCAATGTGATGGTGAAGATTTCATGAACATTCAAAGAGATTTTCACAACATTTCCATAGTCACACGACGCAACAGTAATAGGAAAGGAACATCGACAATTGGGGATCTATAGTGGATTGCTCAACACTCATAACTACGTCATGAAATTGTAAAAGATTGTTTTCAAATAATTTCTCCAGCATTCCGAAATTCATTAGTTCATGAGTACAACTAAAGAATTGTGGAATTATAACATAGTTTTCAAATTTGTTTGAAACAATGTTTTTGCCTTTGATGAATTATATAAGAGTAAACCTTGTGGGGTTGCTTTGGAGGTTTTTTGCAGACAGTTTGCCAACCATCATTATTCTCCTCTGCATCCTGTTGCATGTCCTACAGAAAAGGTAAAACTTTCATCTGCAACTTTACTTTTTTGTCAGAAGATGAAGTATCAAAACAAAATCTACCCTTCTGTGCCGATGGCTTTGGTTAGAATCATATCGTCCAACATCTTCGCTCCTTTCATAACCCTCATCAGCCTGCATTCATGAAGTTGCCAAGAGCTCAAGGTTTTGACAGACCAAATGGAAAACCAAGTAGTACACAATGATTATGGCCGAATTCCTCAGTGATGGTTAAATTGTTGAGTGTACACTTCCAAACCCTAAATCATATATCAAGTTATCATATTGGGTGAGACTCATATAAGGTTACGAAAGAGTAAGCATTTCTAGTTCAGCAAGACCAAGGTTACAGAAAGGTATGTTAAATGGAGTATTTGAAGGATTTATTTTGTGTATAGATATTTCTTTGGACAAAGCATGGTTGTATTTATTTTTGAGATTTTGGGACCCATCATGTATTTGTTGGAGACATTTGCAATATTTGAGGCAATTAGAAATGCATTACACTTTTTGGACTTTAGAATATTTGGGTCGTCACAAAGAGTACCCTTAACATAGTTGGATACAAATGTAAACAAAAGCTAAATACATGTAGCAGGGCTGGAAATGGTGCTGACCCAAATATTCAACCACGTATGAAATGGCGTACAGTACTCTCAGGCTCCACTTTTATTTAGCAAATGTACCCTTAACATAGTTGAATATTTGGGTTGTTGCCATTTCATACCTTTTTGGGCTTTAGAACTTAGCTTTGTTGAGTAATTCTCAGTAATCATCTCTTTTTTAATGTAAAGAAAAGCTAAATACTGGCGCAGTGATTCTAATTTGCTAATTCTACCTCCATTGAGGCAGGGCTGCAAATGAGCAATAGTCCTAGCCATGTAGTGGGGTGTATAAGCTCCTTAAAACATAGCAAAGCTTCAAAAGATGTTGAAGCTAAGTTCTATTAGTCTATCTGATTATAACCGAGTTTGAAAGAACAAACTTGTGGAGGCAAGTGGTACTGTTAAATCATGGTTTGAAAACTTGACAGACTTTCAAAATGTGCTCAAACTTAGTTTGTTTATCCAACAACTCAGACCTCGTTTTGACATTTTACCAAGCCAAACAAGCCCGAACACGAGTCTGGGTTTGATTCCGTTGACTGCCCTAACCTCAAGTCCAACAAAGTACCAAATCAACTACAGAAACCACTAGCCGATCAAAAAAACTTTGCCGATAAAAAAAAAAAACTATACAAACCACTAAAAGTAAGAGAGAGAGAGAGAACCTTATGCGGTCGTATCAACGGCCGTGATCCACTAGATTCCCAGTTTTCAGTCTTTCCATAGTTCTGTTCCTGCCCAATTGCATTTGCATTTCACTAGAATTTTGGTCGAATTTCGTCCCCAATTTGACAAAAAACACTCGACAACACAACCACACAAACCAAAAAAATTAAAAAAACAACACCTCTGTGCTCCACTGATTTCGATCGTAACCATGTCTACGGTCACTTGTCGGTTCGTCGTTATCCTGCTCCCCGGACACCACCTTCGCAATGTACCGTCAATCAATCATCGACACACAGTCACCTACGTAATAAATAGATAAACGCGACACAAGCTACGGCATTAAACCCAATGCTAACCTGCGCCCAAGTCGATCTGGACTGCTCCTCACGAGATTCAGGGCTCCTTTCTTCGTCTCTGTCGTTGTGACCCAGTGCCACATCGATCAAGCCCTTGACCAGACCCTCCATTGTTCAGAAACTGGCCGATGCGCGTGAACAAATATGTATGTATGTACATACATACACATATAGATTTTGGGGTTGGGGGTTGGTGGGGTTGTGTGTTGGTGAGTTTGAGATGGGGGACAGCGATCTAAATCGTCGCTGAAGATGGATATGGATAACATAAACATAAATGTTAGTTGAATAAAGATGGTATAGATGGCGGGTAACGGCAGTTAGTCAGCGAAACTAGTAAGTGATCAGGGCGGACTGCTCAAAAATTAAAAAAAAAATTACAACTTAAGTATAAATTATAAAAAAATTATATAAGTTTATAAACACATATTTTATACACAGATCTGAACATAATATATCCGAGTTCCACATGCATGCATGTGAGGTTTGCATTACACATTTATATCCTAATCAAATCGAATTGAAAAAGTGTATGAGTAGACTTTATGAATGGCAGTTAGCATGATAAAAAAATTTGCTATTAGCAAGGAAAACAGGTGGCATCCCCATAGACAGCTCATTAAAAAATAGATTAACATTTTGGACTCCAAAAATTTACCCCCCCCAAATTGAGCCCTAATTCTTTTCCCAATTCATTTTCTTTCACCTGGGCAACCTTCATTTGCTCGTTCGAGAGAGAGACAGAGGAGGAAGAAGATGGGGAATACACCACTGTCAGCGTCCACCACCACAGCTCGCTAGCGTCCACCACCCAATCCCGCCGCCGACCGCTACCATATCCGGAAGCTTGACGATTGTTACCACGAGCTCTCTCTATCTCTCTTGGAGAAACCCTTGGATACGGGGAAGGGAAGTTTTGTCCACGAAACGACTTCGTTTTGTGGGCAGCTCATTAAAAATTACTCTCCAAATTCTGGTGCCAAATACAATACACACACACACACACTGTGTTTGACACACACACTTTGTTTCACACACAAACGGTTGAATCTACCCCTCTCTCTATCTCTCATCTCCGTCACGCATAACCTTACCTTCATCGTCGCCTCCTTTCTATTGTCGTCCCATCGTGGTTGTAGGTTGATTTGTTTGTTTCTTTTTTTGAATGCATTGAGTTACTTTGAAGGTTATCCTTTGCTCATTTTGAATCCCCTCCAACCTCATTTTGAATCCTCTTTGTATCTCTCTCATTTGAGATTTCCATGTAAGAGGTGAGATATGCAAACCATTTAAATTTTTTAGTTTTTTTTTAATCGGATTGTAACCGCCTCTGACTCTGATAATAATTGCCTTTGGGTTTAATAGTTTGTTTCCTCTGCTTTAATTTCTAGAAGTAGTTTTATATGATTATAAATGGGCTTTGGTTTGAATTTTTAAGTATTGCTGGTAGTGACTTTTTGCTGGCAGTGACCTCTGCTTTAATTCCACCGTTATTTTTTTGGTACATTTTGCTTTATTTTTGTTGCTGGTTT